>JABWIB010000035.1:109989-120279 GCA_016617825.1 Platyplectrum ornatum | reverse complement strand
CCACTTTCCAATCTCACTGCAAACTCGCGGCTTAGTAAATATACCCCTTAGAGTTAAGAGATGATGTTTCCAGCCCAAGTCTAATAACAGTGTAACAGTAACGCTGGTCAGTATCTGTGTGCAACATGCAACAATAAAGTATTTTCCCTGCATGCACACACTGACATTCATTTTACCCACATGGTTTTACCCACTCTTAAAAAATCTTTCGATTGGAACAATTTATCTTATAGTGTATGGCCAGCTTTAGAAACTTGTGACGGTATTTAGAAGACCGCTGCTCACTCCTCTGCTCCGGTCTCTGAGATTAAACTCCCCAGGGAACGAGCATGTTTATAGAGAGGAAACATCCAATATATATAAGATCTAAGCATATGCTGGATAAAAAAAGCTGAAATAAAAACGTAATAATAATCCCCGCCTGTGTTAATGAATTAGTAAACGTCTGACCTGTTCAAACACTGGTCACAAACAAGCTCTTTATAATGAGAGGATTTATGTAAATACATACGACAGAACTAGAAGAGCATGAATTATACAGATAAAAATGAGAAGACAGAGGGCTTGTGGTTTGGCTTTTAGTAATGTGAAAATCCATATAAAAACCGCGCTGATCTAAGCCTATGAAAAACGTGTTACTAGTCACAGTAATAGAAGTAATATATAACATATAAAAATAAAAGCTTTATATCATTTTTACTGAAATGGACATTTATTCACTATTCATTATTCACTATAGCTAAATTATGTTGCATTGGTCTTTTCTTTCTTTGTTCTTTGCTTCTCTATCCTGCACTTTTTTCTTAACTAATAAAAGGGGTTTTCCCAAAAATAAAGTGCTCTCCCTGCGTGCAAAGAATATAACATTTATTTTACCTTCCTGGAACTTCAGCATGGTTTTACCCCTCGTAATTCTGGATCTGTTCTAGAGTGTGTAAATCACCTGTCATGCGGGAAGCTGGATCTGGTCCAGAGTTATTGCATTATTGATTTTAGATTATTTTCAGGCATACAGTACATAAAGCTGGCACCTTATTCTCCTATTCAGCTGTGTAAGATAGAGCAGCCTGTAATGTTAATGCTATTCTGTGTTGTGATTTCACAGGATCCCAAAATGAGCTTCCATCATGCAATGCCAATGCAGTGAGCTGCCCATCTGCCTGTGCCTGCAGTAACAATGTGGTGGACTGTCGAGGCAAAGGACTTACTGAAATTCCAGCCAACCTACCAGAAGGCATTATCGAGATGTAAGCAATCATTTTATCCCAATGTCATTAGCTCTGGCATGTCTAACACGTTTTGCAAACCGACTGCACCTTTGTAATTAAAGTTCTTCAAATGTTTTCAAATATACAGCACTGTATGTATAAACCATGATATATACAGTGTTTCCCCGATAATAAGACACTGTCTTTTGTTTTTTGGTCCAAAAAAACACCATAGGGCTTATTTTCAGGGTAGGTCTTATTTTAATTAACATTTATATAAACAGTTCTGCTTTTATCCCCACCATGCCCCCAGTGCTGCTTTTATACCCATCATGCCCCTCAGTCCTGCTTTTATACCCATCATTCCCCCTTTTTTTTTTTTTTTTTTTACAAACTGGGGAATTCGCAGGGGTTATTTTCAAGGTAGGGCTTATTTTGGACGGTTTTACAAAAAAGAGGGTAGGGATTATTTCCGGAATAGGTCTTATTATCGGGGAAACACGGTATGCCCGCAAAAATACAACCTCAGTTTTTTCTACTCAATGGCTACCTCATTACATTGACCAACTTTCGTTTCTACTGAGATTGAAGCTTGTATACTTACATTTGATATGGACCTTTTTGTTATTTCTTTCCTACTTAAGGACAGATTTTAAGTTGTATAAACAAAATGTCTTATTATTTAAAGGCGAAAAAACGTAACATGCAACAAATTAGGGGTAATCCTCTCTATTTTAGTGATGCACCTTAGACCTATGCCTACATTATTATGCCTTATTAAAATGTTACTACAACAGACTCCATTGTATTTGCTGCCTTGATGACTTTATTGAAAGGCAGAGGGAGGAAGAAGCCCAGAGTTTACATTTTGTAACCTTTCCAGAAAGACTTTTCACTGCCAAAAGCGCAGAAGGCACATTTTATGACAGATCTCAAGCAGAGCACAAAGGCATTGTTAATAGAGCGTGGCCATCTCATTTGTAGACACCATTCATTTGACAGCCAAGAATTATCAGTACTGATTCTTGACTCTTCTGTCCCTGCCTGTGATTTGTCTGTGTTATGGAAGGGCCTGACAAATCTTTATGCATTGGATATTGTTTGAAATAGGAAAATTGCTAGAACAGTTCTCCTCTGTTTCACAGGATAACAGACACTAAAATACCAGACCGAATACATTGCTACAAATAGCAGAGTGGCTTCTCCTCTCTTCTGCTGCTGTCTGGAAAATAAATGGCCGTGTATCTGGAAGGGCTGTAGAGCGGCAGGGTGCTATATCCTTTCCTTGCTTTTCAGGTGGTTCCAGGATAATGCCTTCTTTTACTACATTGGGTGCATTTCATTATGGTATAAATTAAACTCTGCATATAAGGTTCCATTTCAATCTATTCAGGTACACGTCACAAATAAAACCTTGATTATTTCTGGTAATATGACCCATGCAGCAATACCAGGAAAGCAGTAAGACACCTATCATTTATTGTACAATTATATTTGCAGAAATAGTCAAAATAATATATACATTTTTAGACGCAGCGCAACAATTCGAGCTAGGTTCTTATAAATACATTAGGGCCTATATTTGCTGGACAGGGAGATTGCAGCGAGATTGAAGAATGGGGATGTTGCCCATGGCAACCAATCTAATTCAGGCACTCAGTTTCATTTTACATGCTGGAGAATGGTGAGCTTAAATCTGATTGGTTGCTATGGGCAACATCCCCACACTTCATTCTCCCTGTCATCTCCCTGCTTAGTAAATATAGGCCTACATGTGTAAATACTATAATATTGTTTATGCATTATTATATAATAATACATTGTATAATAATAAAATAAATACAGTATTAGATTCGCTTGTGTAGTTTGGTTATAACAACGACAACCTGGGCCTCAATTTACTAAACTGCAGGATTGGAAAAGTGGGGATGCTCCAATTAGATTCAAGCTCCCAAGGTATAAATATATTCTAGAATAAATTGAATATTAAATTAAATGAATTATGTTTTTATTTTAGATTTTTTTTTGTTTATTTTATGGAATTATTAATATTGTTTTAATGAGTGGACCTGGGTTTTTCTTCTGCAAAAAGACATCCAGCCATGAATTCAGAAAAATAACATATTTATTTATATTGTATTGGGAATATGCATTTCCACAATGGATCCTTACACCATAGCAGTAATATTGGCAATGGTCTTGTATAAACCGTCCACCATTTGATATTTTGGTTTAATGTCTATTGGAATTACAGGATTTATTGTATTGCCTTGCTGTGGGCATTACCCTTTCATTCATCTTGCTTACTGCCCACCAGAGCCCATCCCATAATGTCATCAATGCTGGAATCCTACTTGAAATAATCTCATAGTCTGCTTTCAAATCCAAAAATTCATTTATAGTCTGGTTTTGTTATGCATGATTTATTTATTCATTTGTATGCCAGGGAAAATATTGACTGCTTTTGGATATAGCATATACCGTAATTATTACACAGGACTGGAGCTATTAGATTCCCTATCTGTAAAACTGCCCATACCAGTAAAGACTGCACATTGCTTACTTTCCACCACACCTTCTTAATGAACTATATCACGTTACTTGTATAATAATATCAGAGTGCAATGCTTGAGAAACTACCATTTTGAGCAGTACTTGAGAAAATCCTAAAGCGTAATACAATATATTAATTACCTGTTTTTTTTTTTACTGCTGTGCAGGATTTACACAATAATCAATAGTAAATCTTGTAATTAAAGAAAAATGCCATGGTTACTACAGTCTTTATGGAGTCATTAAAACACATTGATTAGTATTTTGCAGCCATTCACTTGTTTTGCATGTTCTAAGTATACCCAAGTTATAGTTAAAATAAAGATTTTATGAATACTATTTTTCCATGCTTTCTAAGGATGTGTAATTGTGCAGTACATGGCGTGCATCTCTGATCACTGACGTCTGTAACAATAAGTGTGTAACATCCAAACATGTGCTTTATTATTATAGCAGGAATTGTCATTAACATGATCATTACTGTAGAACATGAGTCACATGCATTGCAAAATATATCATTAGTATAAATTATACTAATTGTCTTGTCAATATTAATTAGGGAATTAAGTTCAGTCAGTGCTGTAGCTTTGCTGCAACATTTCTTGGAGACAAGACATTTATAGAAAATATATACTTGGTGGAATATTTACTAAGCAGAGAATTTGCTGGGGAATTGAAAAGTGGGGAAGTTGCCCATAGCAACCAATCAGATTCGAGCTCTCAGTTTCATTTTACATTATGTAGAATGTAAGCTTGAATCTGATTGGTTGCTATGGGCAACTTCCCCACTTTTCAATTCCCCAGCAAATTCCCTGCTTAGTATATATACCCCTAGGTCTTCTGCCTATTATTCTATAGTTGCCCTATGTTTTATATGGTGGTTACATGCAAGGGTATTACTATAATTATTACTATAATTTTAGTCACATATTTAGCATGGTATTTGCTCATTACTACATAAATTCGAAAGTGATATTATAGTATATTTCCAAAAATTCTAAACTAAAATAAAAATGCGAAACAAAGATATATATGTTATTTGCTGCAGGCCAGGTAAAAGCCCCACAGTATGCACTAAAGCATATACATGGTTGTGTTTTATAGTTCCAAACACCAGGGCCTAAATTTACTAAGCAGGGAGATTGCAGGGAGATTGAAGCGTGGGGATGTTGCCCATAGCAACCAATCAGATTCGAGCTCACATTCTTCAGTATGCAAAATGAAACTGAAAGCTTGAATCAGATTGGTTGCCATGGGCAACATCCCCAGTCTTCCATCTCCCTGCAATCTCCCTGCTTAGAAAATTTAGGCCCAGATTTACTAAACTAAATTTGCAACCCCTGATTGTCTACTATTTGAAACATTTATATTGATGCTGTTTTATGTAGAAATGTCCAAAGCAAAGAAGACTACAATGTTGCCTATAGTGTATTAGGGTTTATAGAGAATAGTGTTTCTTCAAATATATGTGCTGGTAACAAATTACGCGAAGTTGAGCAAACAAACATGAATCATTTATTCTTATGCCCATCATTTTTGGGAAACTGTATGACGCAGATATGTGGTCACTTTTCTCTATTCGTTTTGAGTAGCTAATACAAATATGCTTCTTGCTTTCATCTAGACGACTGGAACAGAATTCAATCAAGAGTATTCCAGCAGGAGCTTTTACACAGTACAAAAAACTCAAGAGAATGTAAGTCCAATATACTAGAATATCAGTAATATTATTTATTCATTGTATATAATGGTTGTTTTTAAATCCTGTATCTTGTAACAATGTACTATATACAATATACTTTGTAAGTCCAATATACTATAATATCAGTAGTATTATTTATTCATCACATTTAATGGTTGTTTTTAAATCCTGTATCTTGTAACAAGCCAAAAGCAACACATTCAGATAACCGCCTACCCTTATTTCTGTAGCAAATTGTTTACTGCTCATCATTCTATGTAACAGAAAGACTACTGCTCCAAGGCATAAGGGAGTTATACCCCGTTCATATTACCTCAAATTAGTCTTTTTTGATGCCGGCTGCAGTGAAAAAGCCAGCTTCTAAACTCAGTGTGAACGCTCCATGTACAAAAAGCTGGCTACTGAAAGCTGGTGTTCAGAGCCTGCTTAAAAGAAGGTGTTTGGCCCTCCTATCCGGCATTTTCAGTTAGTGTGAACAGTACATAGCTGGCTTTCCTTTGTGCAGTGCTGATTGGCTCACACAGTCAGCTATTTCCAGCAAAACAATGCCTGTCTCTCCCTCCTCCCCCCTCCCCTCATGTAAACAAACAATCACAGCCAATTACAGCACATTTTCTGAGTAATGATGTGTACTAGTAATAAAAAGCAGGGTTCAATGTGAACAGTGCAGACCCTGCTTTTTTTTTAACAAAAAAGCCGTCTTTTTCAGCTAATCTGAACGGTCCTTTTACCAACTTTCACAGCTCTATACCCTGGCTCTTAAGCCAGATTTTTCAAGGCTTGTAATGTGAACGGGGTATTAGCCTACTGCTCTAAATATGTCAACACTAATACTAGCTTCACCTAGGTATCCTGCATTTTGGAGGGGAAGAGAATGCAATCCTGGTACTGAATGTCCTAGTGCTGCTTGGCTTTATGGGAGGAGGTCCCTACTCTGTTAGATATATGCCAAGTACTGCTGTGTCATGAATACTGCCCCCCCCCCCGTATGAACTGTTCTCTTTCATCCTTCAAATAAAACAGATTATTTGTCTAATTCTGCTATTTTTATTATAGAGACATCAGCAAGAACCAAATATCTGAGATCGCCCCAGATGCGTTCAGTGGATTAAAATCGTTGACCTCATTGTAAGTTTCCATGCCAAAATATGGGGGCAATACACAGTAGTGCTTTATATGAACATTTGTTTCATTTATACATAATCAATGAACTTATATATATGCATGTGTGTTACAAAAGAGGCTTTAACGGTTTATATACACATCAGTAGGACCAAATCCTGATATCCGATACTTATATAGCTCTGTCCACAAGGAATGTGAGTGTATATCTGCAATTAAAGCACTTTTTACTTGATAAATATAGAAATTCCTTGGCAATTAGTTCTGCAATCGTAATAATGATTATATGGAACTTGGCAGCATTTATATTGTACAGTATAAGCTTGAATGCAGATCATCTGTACAGCACTTCTTCATAGAGCAATGGTAGTTTCCAGCGTAGCCAATTATTAATTATTAATTGATATTAATTTAATTTATTAAATCACAAATGTATCATGTAGCATTTTTTATTAATAATATATTTCATAAAATACAAATTGGCCCTACATTATGCAATATTCCTGGATCGCCCATATAATTCTTTAATAGTTTAAAACACATGTATAGTGTCTACATGTTGTATTTGAATCACACATGTCTGATGTCTTATCCAATTAATGACACTGTATATCTTTAAATTCCTTTCCATACACTGCACAATAATTGGGCCTTTTTCAAGAGGGGGCAAAACCACGTTGAATTGCAGGGGAGGTAATTTGAATTAATTGCCATCAGTATTACAGGTGAGAGATGATGTTTCCAGCCCAAGTGTAATAACAGTGTAACAGTAACGCTGGTCAGTATCTGTGTGCAACATGCAACAATAAAGTATTCTCCCTGCATGCACACACTGACATTCATTTTACCTCCCCCCTGCAATTCAACATGGTTTTACCCACTCTTAAAAAAATCTTTTGATTGGAACAATTTATCTTATAGTGGCCAGCATAAGTCATGAGAGTTTAAATCTGAATCTGGCCCTTTGACACTAATTTATAAACTGGAATATCGTGCCCTGCATCCATTATTATAGCATCAGTACTGCAGCGATCACATGAATCGGGAAGACTGATCAGTCTGATTTACATATATATTGATGTTTCAGTGGCTTGTATCACTGTATATTGGATACAATTTTATTAACAGTACTATTAATATTTCAAATTTCACAGCTGTAAGAAAATCTATTGCCACACCATTCACCACTGGATGGTTTGCCCTGGTCCATATGAACAGTATTAAGCTTCATGTTTGTCCGGATAGCGGAGTGGAATGAATAGATAAAAATAAAAACATTGTGGGGTTTTTTTTGGGTGAGATGACATTTTCTATTAAGAAATGGCATATGGATTAAGACAAAAGTTTAGCTCTGGGGTTTTCCACAAAGGATTATCCTCCGGGAATTGATGTGTTTTATAAACTGTTGAATAATGTTACAGGTCTATTTTCAGCATGAAGCGTTAGGAACATCTGGCTTTAATATATAGAAAGGATTGCACATCAAAATGTATTTTACTGGACTGTGTCAGGGACACAAGAGTCCAGTGCTCTTCACTGAATATGCAAAACGGCTTCTCACCTACTCAAAGTAATGTCATGTGTGGTGACAATCCAGAAAATGTGCAATATAATATATAATGCATGTTGTGCCCATGTTGTGGTTTTATAAAACATTCACTTTTCCACACCGCTATGGTTTTATTGTCTTACTAAGACTTGTAAAAGTAAAGTAAAATGAAAATCGTAAATATTTAAATTCATTTGTAAAAAAAAAATCACTTTTGGTAAATCGATTATTTTTAATGTATGCGTGTATTGAATAGTTTTCATGTATGTGGCAGAGAACAAGTGAGCATTGGCTGTGATTAGGAAACACCTCCTTATGGCGAGTAGCCCATGAACGCTGCATTACCTGGACGGGTAGGCTTCAACCTAGGGGAGAGGATGTTCTTTTATGAATGACATTCATCCCGTCCAGCTGATGTCAATCATAATAGAACTTCCTCTCATCATATATTCACCTTCCCTTGCGGCTGGACGTCCCACACGCCCAGCGCTACAGAACCCAATACACTGATGAAAACATGAATGCTAGGGCACAATATCAATCCGGAACTCTTATATCATTATCACGACCGTTCATTTAAGTATTTATCCCCATTTTGTTTTTTCAATTGTAGCTGGCCACACATGATTGTACAATTATTGTGGAGTTGGGCTAAAAAAAATTGTCTTGTGTGTGGCCAGCTTTAGTCTTGAAGACAATAATTGTTGGCACTTTGATATTTTTGTGTGATACTTGTGTAATCCGATGTGGATGGTGGGTATATTATCCCAAGTATTAAAATCTGATATCAGTATTAGTATGTAGAATTATTTCTGCAACAAATGCATTCATTTGTGAATATTAATATTATATTCAACTGTGGAACAGAATTCTGCTATTAATCTAGCACATATCATAAGGTTTTCTGACTGTCTGCTAAAACTACATAGCTCATGCCGAATGCAGGGGGAACAGGCGTGGTTAATAGAATTACGATATATTACTGACATGTCTACATGCCTGGTCCCTGAATTATTTACACTGTGTAAGACGCGTGTTAAGATTGCATATAATGTGCTTTGCTTACCTCAAATTACATTTGATTGGTTTTTAAATGAAAATCTGCTTGTCGCCCCTCAGATCTGAGGAGCAGTGCACAAAAATCAATGCTCTTTCCTATATGGAACTTGTTTTATTTTACAGAGTGCTCTATGGAAATAAGATCACCGATATCCCCAAAGGACTTTTTGACGGCCTTGTATCTCTTCAGCTGCTGTGAGTGTTAGCATTATATTCTGTTGTTGTTTTATGTTGCTACAAATGATTTCTGAGAATCTGCTTTATGGATAGATATTGATATATATGCAGTGTGCAAAACGGAAATTTAGGAGTGGCGGTATATATAAAATAGAAGTTAAGGGAATAGAGATGTTTTACCTTTAAATCAGTGGAAATAGCGACGGTATGGAATACCCCTGTATACATGTATGCACCCCCACATCGGGTGCTTCGTGTCTGTGTATATATATATATATATATATATATATATATATATATATATTTGTGTCCACATATCTATACAGTATATATACATATAATGTGAGCGCATATTTATGAAATGTTGGGGTTTAATATTCTGTATGTATATAGCAGGGCTTGAAGTGGGGGTGTATATGGGGGTATGACATACCGGCACTTCTCCCACTGATGTAATTTAAATACTACAAATCTCCATTGACTTCTATTATATCCTGTGTTTCCATACCGGCACTTCTGAATGTCCATACCCCCACTTCTACATTTCCACTTCGACCACTGGTATATAGGATATATACATAAACATTAGGGATGAGAGTTATGCACTTTAATAAACCCCACACAACTTGCATCATTTTATTAGCTTAAACACCCAATTATGAAGACCTATTGACTCCCTGTTAATGCACACATTAAATATAATAGGATAACTCTCTAATGCAATTCATGTTAAATGAATATTCCATGTGTAATTTATTTATCTTATGGCCCACTATGTGAGATTTTACAGGATAATTATAAAAAATACCCCACCCACCCACTTATGACATTAACAAGGTTCAAGAGATGATTGACTCGTTTACTGAAATGTACCTGTTAATGTCCGTAATGACATTTGATTTTGTTTACAACACATTTTT
>JABWIB010000035.1:86584-99722 GCA_016617825.1 Platyplectrum ornatum | reverse complement strand
TATATATATATATATATTACAGTAGCGCACACGGTGGGTTTCCGGGATACTAAATCTTAAATAAAAAAAAGAGACAAGAATTGTATTCTCTATTGTGTTTGAGACTCAGAATACCCTTATATTTATCCCAAGCTGCTTACACTGTCCTGTAGTATTACCCTCACCACTTCTGATGGGAGGCTATTCCACTTATCCACTACCTTTTCAGTGAAGTAATTTTTACGTACATTTCCTTTGAACCTACCTCCCTCCAGTGTATACACATGCCCTCGCTTTCTACTACACCTCTTCCTCTGAAAAATGCCACCCTCCTGCACCTGATTTGTGTATATATATAATTTTTATTTATTTATATAATCTATCAGTCACAATTTTTTCACAGCTAAAGGGAAAGAGTGAAGGGAGAACAAAAAAAAAATAGTGTTAAACGTCTACCCATTATCAGTAAACCGCAACAGGTGAGCCTGTGTGCATTAAATGCCAGGGCTGATTTTTAGTCCCAGTCCATCCCTGATAGGAAATGATTCTTTACAGGGAGTGAGGATGTGTAATACATATTACCAGCCTTGAAAAAGCTGGCTTAAGAGCCTGGGTGTAGAGCTGTGAAAAAAAGGACCGTTCAAAAGCCAGCTTTTTTGTAAAAAAAAAAAAAAAAGCAGTTTCTGCACTGTTCACAATGAACCCTGCCTTTTTCTACCAGTACACATCATTACTCAGAAAATGATCTGTAATTGGCTGTGATTGTTTGTTTACATGAGGGGAGGGGGGAGCAGGGAGAGACAGGTAGTATTTTGCTGGAAACAGCTGACTGTGTGAGCCAATCAGCGCTGCACAAACTCATCGGGAGAGGAAAGCCAGCTATGTAGTGTTCACACTGACTGAAAAAGCTGGATAGGAGGGCAAAACCCCTTCTAAAAAGCAGGCTCTGAACACCAGCTTTCAGTAGCCGACTTTTTGTAAATTGAGCGTGCACAATGAGTTTAGAAGGCAGCTTTTTCACTGCAGCCAGGTTTTTCCATCAAAAAAGACAGTTAATCTGAGTGGTAATGTGAACGGGTATAATCTATTTGACAATATTTAGAGGAAAAGGATATCAAGGGTTACACCTGGTAAGTAAACTATTACCCTGCACTTCCTATTGTGTAAATAACACAAATTGGTTGTAAATTGAGCAGGCAAAGGTTAAGAAATAGGTTAATTTGGTAAGCTTGTCAAAGTTACGTAGTTCAGCTGATTTGGTTATCAGTGTCTCTTATATCAATGTGATAGTAATGGTGAGCTCACCAAACATTGACACAGGCATTTAATCAGCCCCAGCACAGTGCTGGGATTTGGATTGGAATGAGCCACAGAGAGAGCAGGCTGAGAAAGTGAAATGCATGTCCTACATAGAAAATCCCAAATTTCTCTCAGCTGAATGATTCCATATGCTCCATTTAACATTACACGGTTAAACGAAGATAAACAGGAAGGGAGCACGCCTAGGGGAACCATGTCTTACCCCACCCATGGATTGTAGAGTATTGTTGTAGAGTTCCGATGCTGGCAGACTAGAAGATGATTATAGGGGTAAGGGCTTTCCCTTTCTGCCAGTACAGAGCAATATAAAATGGTACTGTATCATCTAAGAACCTATAGTTGTATGATGGTCTGTAACACTAATCCATCTTACTGTGGTGGGGACCCTCTCTCAGCCTGGACCAGAACATCGGATGGCTGCCTTGTATACATTTCCTAGTACATAACGTAAATGATGTAAGGAATATGTCTAACACCATAATGGAATGATAATATCATATTCCACATGCACTTAATAGTTATGATAATAATATTGTACCAGAATGTATATCGCTTATGTATGCAGTAAAGATGCCTCGTTCCTGTCACAGTTATGTTGCTGGAGGTCACTTCTCTTGTCATTATTATTACCCACAAACCTAGGGAAAGGACCCTTGTAGAAAGCTTTTTTGAAATGACAGCATGATAAAGTATTACATAATGGATGATTGGTCCAGTCTCTTTATTAATCATATTCAGTGCACACTTTGTTGCAATGAAATGATAATGTTTCACAGAACAGTTGATTTTTTTTTAAGCATCTTCACTCTCCTCCTCTTATCATCTCATCAGGATTTTCTCTCGAAGTTGTATTATTGTACCACATCCATGCTAGATAATCTGATAGTTTGGGAATTAGCATATAGGACTGGATCCAGGTTCCCATGCTCTCCGGTCACTCCCCTCTCTCTGTTGGAAAGGACTGGGGGGCTAGCGACTTCAGTCCATAATCTTCAGTCCATAGTCACAACATACCCATTCATTTAGGTTATTTGATGTATCTACAACTGGACTTGCTTCTTAGAACTGAACCATTTGCATTTTATCAGAACAGCATTCTTATTTCTCTACTACACATCCTCATCCCATTTACATAATGTCAGTGAGGGCCGACTGTCACAGGCCCGGAAAGAGTGGGGGACCAGTGCCATGACGTTGTCACTGGCATACAGTGGCAGCAGAGGGAATAAAGATAGAAAGCTTACTCCACGTGGAAGCATTCTATCTGTAATCCCTCAGTCACTGCATGCCAGTACTCATCCTGGGCCCAGATGGACGTTGTGATGTCATGACGTCACAAAGTCACATGAGAGGGGACCGTATCTTGCAAATTTTGGCAGTCCCAGTCCATGCTATATATATGGCGGCCCTGCCAGCAATGAAAGTTTCCATAATCACTTGTGTAGTTATAATATCAACTGTTGAGGACTGTATCATTCAAACCACTGGGCTGGAACATAACTAAACAAATTGAAGTGCTAAACAAATGAAGTGCTGGTCCCTGTTTCTTTAACTTCCTTTCTCCAGCCACTGAGCTAGCTAATGTATAGAATTTGAAACCTTTATTAACATTAATTAATAATTAACATTAATAATTAATTAAAATAAATGTATTGGTCAGTATAGTGTATATATTTTAATATTAAATAACGTAACTCTCATGACTGGACATAACTGATCTACTATGAATATTTAATGCGCAGTTCAGCAGTAAATCATGTCTTATGTGTCGGCCACCTCCATACATTGCAAGTTATTACAATTTAGCAACAGACGTAAGCAGAGTCAGTAACCATATATTTCAATATCACCTTCTCCATTACTGATCATGATTCATTGGCAGATGCAGGAAAATGTATTTCTACCTATATATCTTTGTGGTCTTTGCCTTCTATGAACTGTTTAATTCGTGGTTCAAAAGCACAGGTAAAATATTGCTCAAGCTGAAGGACATGCACATTTAACTACTGCTGTAAGCAGATGGCTGGATTTAATGTTAATTTCCCGTATGGGAATACGTTAATAGGCTAGCCACCTGTCTAAGTGATTTTTATAGATGTTAGTAGATTTTATCTTCATGATGACAGTTGATTACTGCTGTCTTTCATAGAAATGTAAAATTTTTTGGTGCATAAAATATGTTCTAGATCACATTTCTATATGTTTTTATTCTATAATATACAGTAGCTTCTTACCCATTCCATGCAAGGAATCTTCTGTAACCCATTCAAGGTTTTTTTTTACAAATCCCGTATATTACCCCCAACACAAAAATGAAATAAAGATTCCCAAAAAAGTTCAATAGGAGACAGAGACTGGGGACTGAAGACAGATAATTTATAATATCTTGGGTTGAACCTACCCAACACCCTAAGCAGGACTCTAGCCCAGCTCTTCACCTAATTATTACATTAGAGATAGATGCAGGGGTATTCCAACTAAGAGGAAGAATGAGATTTGTCCCAATGAATAATAATAAGGGCAGAGTATGAACCAAATGTATTAAACTGCAGCTAGAGAACTCGACGTGTCTGAAAGAAACAATATTAAAGCTACTTTTCCTTCTCTGTCCATAACAGGATGATATCTTAATGATAACCTATGTAACACGGCAAAGTGAATTAACTGGTCAAAGCAGCCTTGCCTTGTTCTCCTACTTACTGAGAATCTTTCAGTCACATATTCATTAATGCATGTAAACTATTTGCTGGTGATGCAAGGGACAGCCATGCTTGTATCCATGATTTAATGTCTGTATCTTTCGTCCCGATTCAATCCCCTTCGCGCAAAGTTTTTCTGCCTTACACTATTTGCATAAGACAGGAAAACTTGCGTTTTTTCATTTGCGGCTCATTGAGCCGCCTATAAAAAGACGCAAGTTTTTAGTCCCGTAATAGACTTCACCCCTTTATCCATGTATTTATAGACATTCATGTATCCATAATCCTATTAATATAATACTATAATAGTATTTTCTTTTGGTTTTACTAATACTGATGGCAATTCATCCATTCAGCTGGTGCCTGTCATTCAGACAATCATTTTCTCTTCTCTTGGCTGAAGCCTGTACCGGAGCCTGGGTATGTACTGTGTATGTACAAGGCTACGTTACAAAGCATTGCTGAAGCGGAGGGGAGACAGCTTACTAGAACAATGATCATTTTAGTGTATGATGTGGATAACAGGGCTTTTTCCCCTTTTATCTGCACCAGTATACACTAGATTGATCATCATTCTAGTGCATGGCCAGCCTAAATGCTAAGTAAAACTTAACTGATCTCAACATTTACATCAGGCTAAAGTGTTGGCATATACAGGAATATAACTAAGTGGGGCATTTTGATTTGCGTAGATTGTTTACCAGCTTGAGGTGCGCTATAATGTCTGCTGTTTTATAACATACAGCAATATCTAACCATGAATTTAAATCTTCTATAAAAAAAAGCTAGTGAATACTTACCGGTAGTAGATAAGATGATGTCTCTACTATTACTGCTAACAAACAGTGTGAATGATTCACTTAAATATTCTTTGTTATTCAGATTGTTTGCTATTAGGTGTCCTCCCTACAATTCTGTCTAACATAATTAATAAATTACTACCTGGAAACCATTTACTTGTCATTAGATTGTTCTTGAAATAAACCTTAATGTGTGGACGTGTACAGGAATTTACACTGTGAGCTCCAATGGGGCAGAAACTGATATTCTACCTGTGCAGTGTTAAGAAAATTATTGGTATTATATAAATAACTTAATAAATGAATAATAATAATTATAATAATAATAATAATAATAGTATACTTTTCATTATTTACCAACATAAATGTGTAGTTTGTTCCCTACCATTTTGCTTGTATGAAATGTGACACTATTTCCTGTTACTTCTTGTATAATTATCATTAATATAGAATAGAATAAAATAATAGAATAAATGAATAGTAAATTTTCCTTTATGTAGCCCTTTCCACGGCTGTATTTTTTCCCCCACTGTTATATAAGGAGATTTGGCCATAATCCCATCACAGTGTCACATGTCTTTCCTCCTCTATGTAATTTCATATAATGTTCCTTTCCTTGTACGTATTGTTAAACATGTAGATCTCGTGCCGTTTACGTGCTGACGTGGGGTTGTGTGCATGGCGCATCCTAACTGTCAGGCTCTCACTCGCAGGCTCTGAGGATTACAGAAGCAAGTTCAGTGGAGACTGTTTCATGGACCTCATCTGTCCAGAGAAGTGTCGCTGTGAAGGAACAATTGTTGACTGCTCTAATCAAAAACTCACTCGTATCCCCAGCTACCTTCCAGAGTACACAACAGATCTGTAAGTTACTTATGATCATGTACATTGCTGTGTTACAATTCCATAAGCATCTAGAGCTATTGCGGTTACAACAAAGGACATTCTGATGCCTATCTGCATCCCTTGGAGGTGCTGATTTTACAAATCCATATTCTACCGATCACAATTCACTTATATATAACTTTATCTATGTTTTAGCAATAATTATTGTTCCGATTGGTGCTTTTATACTATACCCACAACCAGGGCTCGAAGTGAGGGGGTATACGGGGGTATGACATACCGGCACTTCTCCCACTGATGTAATGGAAACATTTCAAATCTCCATTGACTTCCATAATTTCCTATGTTTCCATACCCCCACTTCTAAATGTCCATACCCCCACTTCTAAATTTCCACTTCGACCACTGCCCACAACATGTAGATAAGGGAGAACCATGGAAATATACAGAAAAGCAGTAAGAGGGACGGAACATATTGAATAATGCATGTCGGTTTATGAGTTCTCTGTTTTTATTTATTAGGCGTTTGAATGACAATGAAATTTCAGTCCTGGAAGCTACAGGAATATTTAAGAAGTTGCCAAACCTGCGTAAAATGTAAGTGGAGCTGTGCTAGCTAATTTACTGGCTTTCTGCTTACTTCCAGATGCTGTGAGAGGCCATACCGAACAGTCTGTTTCCCATCTCTTAACATTCACTTCACTCTATATTCATGCCTAATACATATTGCCCTAATAAGAAAATAACTCATATAAAAATCTCATTTGATTCCTGTGTATAGTGTGTGTGTATGTGTATATATATATATATATATATATATATATAAAACCTCCCTTACAGAGCTCAGAACATGTACTGAGAGACTCATCATTAATATTCCATTCTTTTCTCTAGAAATTTGAGCAATAACAAGATCAAAGATCTTCGTGAAGGAGCATTTGATGGCGCTGCCGGGGTGCAGGAACTGATGCTGACTGGAAATCAGCTGGAATCTGTGCAGGGACGTGTTTTTAGGGGCCTCGTTGGTCTCAAGACACTGTGAGTAGACTGGACATGGGGTTATCTGTAGAAAGAATGCTGATGTGTGTAAAAAGCTTTAATGTAAACATTATGCATAAAAAATAAGAAATGTATAGTGTTTCCTGCGATAGGAAAACAATTTGATGGAATGTGGGAAAGCCGGTCCTGAGGAACCAGCGCATAACATATGGATGTACTCAGGAGGCCTTGGTTTCTACCATATATTTTATACAATACACACACACCTTTGTGATGAATGAATTGTTAAACAAACATTAATAGTTCTATTGTATGGAGTTGTCCATCATCTCTTCCATACAATATTCCTGCTTCAAACCTTTTAACAGCTAATTATTTTCTTGGCACTGGAAAAACGATATATATATATATATATATATATATATATATATATATGGGGTATATGGTGTCGACTGTGCAAATGTCTAATGTATGTATTCATTGGGACAGTCATGGTTCAAGTCCTTTGGAATTATATAATTGTGGTACACTCTTATGATCTTTATTTTATTAGTTATAAAGTAAAAGCAGATAAGGTGAAATAACCTAACCATGGTAAAGAGAGGTTAAAAGGATGCAGATGATGGTTTGTTTCATGAAAATCCTAAAATGTGCGATCACTTATAAATAGAGGTCTAACAAATGTCATTTGTGTGTATGCAAACACAACCAGATCCAACATCCTCATCCTCGAAATTGTGAGATTGTAAAAGCATTTCAAGTATGATTGCATAGGCATGTATGTACAGTACGGAACTTGTATAATGTGTCTTTCTTTAATTTTGTATCAGCTGTCATTATCCTTACACTATTTTGTAATCTCCCATGTCCATAGTTTCAGCTCCCATCGTTTTGTAATTCCATTCTGCACCACAGACATTCAACAATGTGAATTATGTGAATGACACAATGTGTTATTATGTGAATTATGTGAATGACACAATGTGTAATTATGTGAATTATGTGAATGACACAATGTGTTGTTATGTGAATTATGTGAATTACACAAGGACCACATGCTTGCAGCAGTGGTTAGCACTTGAGCTGCAGTATTCAGTAGGAGGTGTCTGACCACCATGTACTTTTTGTTTTGCAGAATGCTGCGCAGTAACTTGATGACCTGCATAAATAACGAAACATTCACTGGACTCAGCTCAGTGAGACTCCTATCGCTTTATGACAACCGTATTACAACTATCACTCCAGGGGCTTTTAATACTTTGGTTTCCTTGTCCACGATGTAAGTGCTTGCAGTTGAAGACTCTATGGATGTCCTAGTGAAAGCATGAAAGCAGGCATGATACTGTTTATGTGTTAACATTGTCAATAATGTTATCCATGAAAATGATTCAAACGGAGTCTCTCTTTGCAAAGTACCTTAATCCTAAATCTGAACAGACCAGAATGCGCTCCTATGTATTTGCCTAAATTTGGATATATGTGAAATACTCCATTTATTTTGGAATATTTGGCTCAGCGTGTTATTAAAATTTGCAAACCAGTAGGAATGTTAGTATGAAAGCAATCTTTCTCCAGCAACATTCTTTGAACTTATGTAAGATTCCTCTGTCTATAACATCCGTATATTAATATATTCATACTATATACTTGCATAGAGTTTATGCTCTTCCTTTGTAGTATTTTTTGCTTTTTACTTCATTAGTCAGAATAGTATAGAAATAGGGTATGATACTAACCAATAATTAGACCAAGCTTCTGGCCACACTGTGCCACTTTAACAGAACTAACAGCCACAGTCACATCTATAAGTATATGCTATTTGACAAATCAGTCGATTGGCTCAATATTGTATGTCATGTTCCCGGCCTAGCCTAATATATTATATCAGATATGTTTTTGGTGGTTGGGGCATTTTCAGTTTGACATGTTCTAAATACATGTAATAATTTCCACGTTTCTTCATTTTAGTAACCTGCTGTCTAATCCTTTCAATTGTAATTGCCACCTGGCATGGCTTGGAAAGTGGCTCAAAAAGAAGAGAGTTGTGAGTGGAAATCCACGTTGTCAGAAACCTTATTTCTTAAAGGAAATTCCGATTCAAGATGTGGCTATACAAGATTTTACATGTGATGGTAAGGCATGCATTTAAAGGTGTTTGCATATTATTGATCTAAACCAGTGGTTACCAAACTTTCTGGGTTCAAATGCACCATTAGGGTCTTCATATTTTTTAAAGGCACCCCTAAGACAAATAATTACCAAGCAGTCCTATCTTTTAAGTTTCTGAGTCAAAATAGCGTAATAACAATTTCAGGTAAAGACAGAAAGCCGCGCTAGCAATGCACCACCACGTCGGAAAAATCATTCTGCGGCACCCCAATGAGATCATTGCAGCACTCCAAGGAGCCCAGGCGCACAGTTTGGGAACCACTGGTCTAAACTCTAAATATATCTCCAAGGGAATAATACTGTATAAGAAATTACATACATTTTTGTATCAGGATTGCAGTGTTTTTGTGACAACAGAGCTATTATAAATGCAGACCTATAAAAGCTTATCTTTAAAGAGTGTCCCATACAGAGGTGCATAGTTTCATTTATATCACCCATCACAGCTCCACGTAAGTCCACATGGCTTTGGCTAAAGAATTCTACTGGAATCTCCTAAATTCCAGCATTAGCCTGGGCCTTTTTATACAGATGGTATTATTATCACGATGTTACTGTCCAAAGGCTCGTAGACTGTTATTTTAAAAGAAAAATCCAGTTAGATTACATGACAAGCGATCATGTTTATGACTCTAGAAGGGATCTCTTATAAGAGTCCTCACAACAGACCGGATTCACACCTGGGAATGAAAACACAAAGAAAAATATACCAATAGGACTAAGTTCTACGTTGCTGTGCAGAAAATAAGTTCTGCGAGTGGAGTCACTTTTGCTTTTCTATTGTCTGACATCTGTTAACATTTATTCAGAAGATGAAACTCATAAAAGGATTGTGTAAGTAATACAATGAATGATTTAACTCGTAAGAAGCCATCGTAAGAAGCCATTCTTACTTTCATAGACATTACTTATGTGTTTTAATAGAAACAGATGAAATGAGGGTCATTTGAATATTTTTATTTTGATGGAGACAAGATATACCCCTTTTATTACCCCTAATCATGTTCTGTGCATACACAGACTGTCATATGTTATGACTAACAATTGCCATTATCCTGGAATGCACTGTGTAGATATGTAGACACTTCACATCCCCCTAATTTGCGAAAATAGCTCTATCTACTGAGTAAAAGCAGGCGTAGGGGTTTTGGATTGATCTGTAACTTTTCTGCTCAATTCTTGGTCATTAGGGGAGATCTTGTACTTTACTCTATTTGTTTAGTAAAATAACAAAATAAATACGTTTGTTCCCGTGCACTGGTATAAAATGTACGTTTATACAAATAAGTACATGTGAATTGGATTTGCTCTTTATCTTTTCTGTTATTTAATGGAAACCTGTCTATAATCCTCCATCCAGGCAATGAGGAAAGCAGCTGTCTTACTACACTTCGGTGCCCAGAACAGTGCACTTGTGTGGACTCTGTAGTTCGCTGCGGTAACAAAGGGCTGAAATTCCTCCCTAAAAATGTACCAAAAGACGTAACAGAAATGTGAGTTTTCCGCAAGTAACTTAATACAAGCACTATTTTAAAACTACCATTAAGAAAGACTATTTTGTATTTGAGATTGCATTTTTTTTTCGCAAATAGGAAAACATTGTGACGTTTATAATAATAGAGTATGATGCAAAAACTGATGATTATATAAACTGCACACAGTAATCAAATGTCAAATGCAATTTCCTTGCATAACAAGCCTCTTTTTATGTCTTTAGAAAGCAGATAACAGGCTGAAAGACATACATTTTTGTGTTTATTCATTTCTTGTTGCCATTTCTTGCTGAGTACCTTAATTATAGCTCATATAAAGCGGCCGTTTTGTGGAAATTGAATTAAGTTGCCATCAACCCTGTTTTAATATTTCATTTTTTCCTGTTTTACTGACTGGTTTAAGTTACTTGCCAGTATTTAACAGAAAACAGGTTATGGAAGAAAGTCAATTAACCCAATACCGAGAGCATAACATTTGGAAATAGTCCTCTGTCTCCCCCTTTCCCCATTATCTCAAGGTAACCAGTAGTTGGTTAATACTTTGAATTCCAAATAGTATTCTTGGCTTAAAAGGCCTCATGCCATACCACTGACTGAGAAATTAGGATCACATGTCTTCTAACCTCACTAATACAGTTCCCAATTTCCTGCACATTCTTCACCACTATGAATATATGAATATAAAGAGTTCCTCCTTGCTTCATTGTCCCATGAGATGTTCCGCAGATGCTATCCAGAGGTTATCAATTAGATTTCTATCTTTTATTAGCTTGAATAAGCAAATAGGAATAACCTTCCAGTCTTAATTAGATTTCGGCTCAGCTTAAATTTCTATTCATCCAATAAAAAGTAATACTACATGCAGCAGGATAAAACCCTAATGCATGGATGTTATGGCAACTATCTATTTAACTTTCATTTAGCATAATTTTAGAAAAGGCAGACATATAACTTCCATTCTGATGGAACTTTTTTATTTAATTTATATTCACTACATGGCATTTTAATAATACTACAGTTAGGAAAACTTACCCTGAATATTTGATATTTGAGACATGCAGTGGTGGGATTCAAATAAATTAACAACAGGTTCTATGTCCCACGGCTCCACTTAAGCCCTGCCCTGATTTCACCAAATCCNGCCCCTTTCCAGCGCCATTCCGGACAAAATTGAATTGTTTTAAATAAAAACCCATAATGCTAACCTCAATGTTTCCTCCTGTATTGTGCATGGCGTGTCACCTTGTATTATCCATGGTGTATCCCCTAAATTGTGCTTGGTGTATCTCCCTGTATTGGTTTTCATTAAACCAAGCCCACAAATCTCTACCCATTAACAAGCGGTTCTAAGAACCGTTATCTATATTAGGTATAGGTTCTACAGAACCTGTGAGAACTGGCTGAATCCCATCACTGGAGACATGTGTATATGTTACATCCACATGGCAATATCCAGTGTCCACTCCTGGGACCTGTGTCTGAGTAGCGCATTCGCCTGGAGACCAGGAGGATGCACTGGAAGAAGCCGATCTGCGCATGTGGCGATCGGCTAAAGAAGCGGATAGATCAGGACACATTTAGATATCACACCCATCCTGTGCTTGCCCCATGTCCTGACAATATATTTATTTAAACTTGACGACACAGGCACAGTTCCGTAGCCAGTACTATGCCAACTATTTATGAATGAACAATCAATCCATGAGCCGAAAGTGCATAAAAGTATAAAATATATTGTCAAAATGTTGTTAGCTTGTACAGTAAGGGTAAACATTTAATAATGTATTATTATACTATACAATTTCATTTACCTGAGTGTTTATACCGCTGGTTGGTGATGGGCTCCTTTCAATGTACTTTGTTCATTCTTTTTCCCTTTTTTTCTTTCTTTCTACCTCCCCTAATAAAATAAGATATTTTAAACAGAAGTATAATTTTAAACAGAAGTAAAATGTAAAAGTAGTGTTTTAATTTAGATTAGAATGTAGAAAAAAAAAGTGAAATAAAATGCCAGATGTGATTGCTTTTTATAGCTATTTTAAAAAGTAGTTGTGATAAATTTATTATGCACATTTATACAAAATGAGTATTTTTTATATGCAGTTGGGTGATATTGTTGTAAAAAAGGTAAAATTAAGTAAAAATACCCAATTTACTTTTAGTAACAGTAAATAGTTTAAATCGAATACTTCTGCTGAGCAATATTATCACGTCACATCAACAGGAGTTAAAAGATCGGTAAATATTTCCAACAAATAAAAACTAAAGTAACAATGTTATGTTGGAAAAAATGTACATTCTGCATATAAAGCGTGGTTTTTCCTGTAGTGTTTTTTTTAAAGAGTTGCTTGTTGGCGAATGAACTGAACCCATCATTTACTTTATATGAAATGGAGCCTGGTTCTAACCACAACTTTTGCTACAGCATTCATTTTGTGAATCTAAGATGTCCATGACCTTTCAAAGCCAAAATAACAATTACAGTGCCAGAACTGTATCATAACCACTATCTGTTGGTAGCTTTAATGACCAAGTAGACCAAGATTCTTTCAGTAGTAAAAGACAGAGATTGTGTTTTTTTTCCATTGATAAACTAGCAATTATTAGTCCTTCTTTTATGCCTGCTCTAGGTTCTTTTATATTGATCATGTCCTAATGTCAAATATCTCTTTATGTGTTTAGATATTTAGAAGGCAACCATTTAACATCAGTGCCAAAAGAAATCTCTTCTTTTAAACACCTCACATTAATGTAAGTATAACATTATTTCCAATTCACATAAGTGAAACACCTTGAATTATAATCGGTTGAAAAGAACGGGAGGCCGGGGGGG
>JABWIB010000035.1:51162-64101 GCA_016617825.1 Platyplectrum ornatum | reverse complement strand
TAGCGTTTAAAAAAAAAACCCATTTAAAGAAATGTTATAAGTCATGGTTATGGATGGCGTGGATAGTGTTCTGTTCAGGGTCACACAAAGACTTGTTTAATATTTGAATATCTGTGTGCACGGGATGGTTATCCGCAAACCATATATATATATATATATATAGTTATATATTGCAGCAAATACCTATATGTCATTTAGAGGTGGACAATAGTATTTTGCTTGGTTTGATTTTATAGTGCTATATTATATATGAGAAATATGAGAAAACAAAGTATTTTATTTGTATATTGTAGGGCAGTTTTTGTTAAACCATATAGACAACAGCCACATTTGAATTGCAGAAGTCTGTAATAGCTGACACATTGTGAATAAGACAATGAATGGGATTGTGTGCGCTGACAGAAGCAGATACATTTCTCTGCTGAACCTGGATTTAGTCTTTGTACAATGCTCAATGACATCTGTGAGTTTTGGCTGGTACAACCTAATCAGCTTTCACCTCATTTACTATTATTTGCTACCTGTAACTGAAGCGCTCTTTAGAGAATAGCGATTTCAGCCAAACGCTGCTTTCCAGAATTATTAGTTCACCATGCTGTACTATTCTCCTCTGAAGCGGATGGGAACATGTGCTCGCTCTTTTCTCCTGAAAAACAAAAATATGATAGATGGTTACAAGCCTTGTTTGTGGGAGTAGTCTGGTTTGTTTCAGCGTACTGTTGGACCATTAAGAGAGAATAAATATAAATAAGCATATATAATGCGTACAGATGGGCTGTCGTATTTGTAGCCATTCCATTCTGTGATAGATTGCCTACTAAACAGTCGTAGATTAATAAGAGTCGGCTATATCAGGGAGATCGGCAGTCACTTATAATGCAAAACCAAGATTAAATTCTCTGACACTAATAATACACTTTGGCTGAAATCACAATAAAGATTTCAGTCTCTTGTTGACTCTGGAAATACTGCTTGCACCATAATTGCATAACCTCACGTTTCCTTTGTATTTGAGAACATTTCCATTTAACTACACAATACGTGCTTTATACCATCGTGTTATTTCTATTTTTCTGGCAAAGTTTTTGTAGTTGAGCATTAGCCGACTCTCCAACATTACCTGTTCCATTAAGTACAAAACACTCTGCTCCCAAGCTTCCGTCACGCCCCTGGCTGAATTGTGAATAGTGTGGAATATTGAAGACGGATGGCCCATGGGCAATGCTTTGATTACATAAAGTTATCCCTACCTCCTTGGTTGACAAGGGAAAATCAGGTGTCTCTTTTGGCAGTTTTCATCCTAACAACTAGTTTCCCTGGAGGCGACTGAGTTGCTGCTGTGTAGTTTTCCCAAACAACTGGCTGCTGGAGGGTCTTCCATTATGACTTCCTAAACCGAAATATATTAAAGGGCTTAAAGGGCTATCCAGCAAGTCATATTTCATACGCATACATTTTCTTTCCTACACAGTGATTATTTATGTATTTATTACTGTAGGTTCTTATGATTGTGTCTTATTTTTCATTTAAAATCTTTATTTACGTTTTGATTTTAGGTGTGAGTGTTCCCCTGGTTTTATTGGGAAATACTGTGACATCAATGAGGATGACTGTATCAACCATAAATGCCAGCACAGGGCTCAGTGTGTGGATGATATTGGAGGATATATCTGTGTATGTCCTCAAGGATTCAGGTAATAATAGCAAGAAAAGAATACATCAATAAAATGAATTGCAATGTGTAACGTTATTTTTCCTACAATTACAATGTTAAATAGGTTTCTGGTGAATTGCGCTACATTGCATTGTATTAATCAGTTATTCAAACAAAATAATGATATCATTGAGGCATATGGTAGCATGCATAGTAGTGATTGTGGACTGTTGGGCACCAGCAAAGGTTTGCTATTTAGCCTGTTTGTTCTATGTTTTGTAGCCACC
Organism: Platyplectrum ornatum; assembly: GCA_016617825.1. Classification (NCBI taxonomy): domain Eukaryota; kingdom Metazoa; phylum Chordata; class Amphibia; order Anura; family Limnodynastidae; genus Platyplectrum; species Platyplectrum ornatum. The sequence continues at coordinate 62,160 of JABWIB010000035.1, read as the reverse complement.
TGTTGTGATTCTTGCTGTGGGAGAGCATTGCTTATGAATTAAGCCTGAAATCACTAACAGGATATACTAAAGATGGAGCTAAGAGAAAACACTCATATATTTAACACTTTAACTACTGGAAATTTCCATTTCTTATTGCTCAACAAGGGTAAATAAAAACCTATAGTTACTAAATGTATTATAAATGAGAGGTAATTGTGTCATTTGAATATGCTTTAATGATTTGATTATACTCACCCAACATCCTGTGAAAAAACGTTTGTTATACAAGTTATATTGTATGTGAGAGGGTCACTGAATATATGAAGTATGAAGAGTACATAATAGTCATAATACAAACCTACTTTCATTTACATTTCTACTATGTTGTATGTGCCTTTAAATGAAAGAGTTTCTAATACCCCGTTCACACAGAAGGCTATTACCCCTGTAATTCAGCCAACTTCCCGGGTTGACTGAACTACCCGGGTAGTGTGCTCAGTGTGAACGTCGCTAAATTTAATACTAACTACCCTGGTTCAGTGTGAATGGTGTAGGACCAGGGTAGTTTGTGAATTACCAGGGTAATTCAGCACTGTGAACAGGGTTAATTACCACAATAATTAACAACCCTGCTCATTAAAAACAGTTACCAGAGTAGTCTACGTGAACGGGGTATAACTCTTCATTTTGCAACATGTAGTTAGATGGGCATTGATGCTGTTCATGGTGATTTGTTGGACTTAGTGGCTACATTTGAAATGTTGCGTTTTCTATTGAAACGGCTTGAATGTGTATTGTTTTATTTATGATGCCAATAAGTACTGAATGTTTATGATGAGTATACCTAACTACATGTGACCTATTTTTTTCCACGTATATTTCTTGTTACCTTGACTTTTGTTTCTTTTTTTCCCAATAGTGGTCTGTTCTGTGAAATTCCCCCTCCTATGGTTCTTCTTCAGACAAGCCCCTGTGATAACTATGAGTGTCAGAATGGTGCGCAGTGCATTGTAGTACAACAGGAGCCAATTTGTCGCTGTTTGGCTGGATTTGCAGGTCAAAGATGTGAAAAACTCATCACTGTAAATTTTGTTGGCAAAGACTCCTATGTTGAACTGACTGGTTCCAAAATTCGTCCACAGGCAAATATTTCTCTTCAAGTAAGCATTAACATAATTGTTGCAATTCGTTATGGCTCTGACACTCAATAACATTTGTATGACACTTGGGACCCAGGCAGTGATTTAATGTATATAACTGCCTCCAGCCCTGATCAGTACTATGATTGGTAGAGACATGATGACATCACACCCGCCCCTGCGGAGCTAATGTATGGGTTATACTGCTCGATGTTCGACTGCACGAACATCAGAAATGAACTAATTAGTAACAGAGTTTATAACAGCAGAAAAGGTTATACTGTTAAAGATGCTGTACAAATCACAATGCCCATTAATCAGTGTTTCACAGTATTCATTGCAAACCTTTACATGACCCTTCCTTTGTAATACACAGCTACCTGTTCTCTAAAACATTGCAGGAGTCTGATTCATTATCCCCCTGATATTTCAGCATTTGTGTAAAATCCTTTTAGCTCTACCACAGCTTTACCTTGTGACCTTTATCTGCCATGACAGCATTAATTAACTACACAATACAGAAATCCCAGTCCTCCAGCAATATGATATAGATAGATTTTATATGAAAATAAATGAAGGCAATGAAATGTACATGTTAAATATGCGGGTTTAATCAATATATGCTATATGAATTATGAGATTAAATATATGTACTGTAAAAAAATAAAATGAATTGTCTCTTGAGATAATATATACATTGTATACATGTGTGTATGTATGTACATTGTATACATTGTATAGCCATTGCATGCAGTAGTGCTTGCAGATGGTCCATTGTATGCAGTAGTGTCTTTCTGATTAATGCATGTATTATATTAATGTATGTCATTTTTATTAATGATAGTAATAGTAAAATTATAAGAAGATAAATACTTGTATAGTGTATACAGGGCTGGTGCTAGTGTGTTCAACGTTCTGCAAAGTTTAAATTCTCTCCTGTTTGACAAAAAGAGAAACATTAATATAAAGACAGATAGCAATATTAAAATAAGGTATCCCAGATGGCTGAAAACATACAGAGAATTAGAGCGATTGATTAAAGATAAAAATTACTACAAATTATTAACAACATTAACACAAATAGCTGCCAGAGCAAGACTTCACATTCACAATTCTCTACTGAGCCACCTTGTGGACGAGTATGTAATTGCAGCTTATTACTGCAACAAAAGTTTCTGGGATTCGTTACAGAATCTGTGCGCCGCTGCGCAGATACACCTCAGCACAGCCGTCTGCTTGGGATGTTGTTTTTTTTATATAGGTGATTCTTTACATGTTACATATTAAAAATAATCGAGAACGACCAATATTAGTGTTAAATCTATAGTTCGTGTGGTCACTGAAAAGAATGGGGAAACATTCCAATGTTGTTTAAGTCCATGTTCAGCCCCCATCAGTATGGGGTAAAAAATAAAATGTCAAATCCATAGTTTTAGGGGTCGCTAAGCTCATTGGTGGCGTTTAAGCACAAGTTTATATATTATAGTAATATACCTAAATGTACCTTATAAAGTATTATCTATCTATCTATCTATCTAAGGAAAAAGAGGGGGGCAATGGGCTCAGCTGTATACTTTCCTGCGGTTTGATTACTGTCAGACAGACTGACAACCATCAAATACAGATGTGGCAAAGTGAAAAGCTCAAAAGATCAGTCACACTGAGGACTGAGCTCCTTTACTGCAGCTGTGAGAGAGAATCCTCTACATCACAATCCAGCCAGCGCGTTTTATATTGTATTGCAAAAAAAGGCAGTAGATCATCTATTTACAGTATTCACAATAAATATTGAGTCTTTACTTACTGACAATTTAACAAACAATAAAAACTGATGCTGTCATGCAAAATAGTTTTCCTGGTATTTCATAGGACATTCCACTTTGGTCCAGCAACTTGTTTGGAGGTGGTGGTATGAATTCATAGCAATAAGAAGCAATAGAACTGAATAGACATTTATAGTTTTCTAATTAAGTCAGAGCAAGAAGTGATGGTATGGGATACCCCATATATACCTCCAGTTCTGCTGCTAACACAATCTACCTGATATTGATTTCCAGAAGTTAGAAACCCTGTGTTAAACTAGTAGGTTCCATTTTTAGCCACCAAATTTATCTTGTGAAGAATTGGGAAGCAGTGGTCATGGACGCCATTTTAATTCTGATGTAATTCTTTCCAAAAAGTAAGAATAGGAAAGAAAAAAGTATATTCTATAGACGTCCATATTGTGATGCTGAACTCTGGCTGTGGAGCCAAAACACATTTGAACAACAGCTCATTTGTCCTTCTGGACTTGTCACTTTCAGCCTAGCTGACTACTCTGCAATATGAAACAGGCATTAGAAGTTACTAGATCACAAGGCCTGTACCCGATATGAGAATACGTGTAGCTTGTTTGGAGAACTAGGATTAAACATGTGGATGTACTTTGGAAAACCTCTTCTGTTTACACTACAATGTGCAGTTGTCATTTTTCACGCTTTATCCTTCATCACCTTATTGTGGTTCTGAAGAATTTTAACAGTTTCAATGTGTGCATGCACCTCAGATGAAATATTTTACTAACCATTCCCCGTGTGAATAAACAATATATGTTTTTGCATCATCACAAAACCTCCTCCTACACTAGAAACCACAGTGGCTCCTGGAAAAACTGATAAAGGAGCTGCATGTTTGGATCAGTGCCCACTTCAACCAACTTATCTTCCATGAATGTAATACATAAATTAGGGATCAGTAGATGGCACACTACTTGCAGTAGACTGTAATATAAACAGCATATGCTTTGTTATGTACTGATTGCAAGCCCCTACATGTACTTTATATAGTGAGGCATGTCCTGACCCTTAATACATCACATATATTGTAAGTATTGGAAATCCTGGGTTTGCTGCCTGGAATGTTGCTGATGCTGCTATGAAGTGACATATTCTAGATGATTGATCAAGAGCATCATTTTTTAGAAGGGCTAAGATTCTTTGTGTTCTCTGGTATTCTTGGAGTTATCATCAAAGTAAATTGAGTCAGTTCATTATCATCATTATTATTATCCTTACCTGTAACTGTCCTCTGCAGGTTGCTACAGATAAAGACAATGGGATTTTGCTCTACAAAGGAGACAATGATCCTTTAGCACTGGAACTGTATCAAGGGCATGTGCGTTTAATCTATGACACCTTTGGATCTACTCCCACTACTGTCTATAGGTAAGTCTGTCTGATGATAGCCAAGGAGCGAGATGTAAGCTCATTTTTAGTACAGTAGTATGCACTTCATATTCCAGCAAAGCCTTTGGCATTAATGATATTGCATAAAACATTGTTATAGTACACAACATTAATTAATATACTCACCGCACCGTGCACCACTTTCCCAGCATTATAAATTGCAAAAGTATGTATTAAAAAGTTCCTATCCATTTTACCAGTTGTTGCGTAAAGGAAAATAAATTGATATTGTGTACTTTGCTAGATAAAAAATATCCGACCAAACATAAACAAGACAAATATATAATTATACTGTACTTTTCAAGTAAAGTATTTTGCTAATAATATGTTATTATTTAAACATATATAGGATAACATAAACTGCGACTTTATTGGTCAGTTAATTGTGTCACTGTAGAATAAACTGCATGAGTTGTCAGCATTGATTTTCATGAGCTGAAATGATGGTCTTTGCTGTGGTTGATTTGGACTAGAGTAGTGCCTGTGTTCTAAGAGACATAAGCAGCCTATAATTATAGTCAGCACTGGGAGCTGGAAGAAAGTTCTTTCCTGTGGTTGCTTTCAGCATGGTTCTATAAAAAGAGTTTTCAAAATTGTGCCCAAAAGATGACTTGATAAAGCATAATTATAATAAGTTTAAAAGGAATAATGTTCCATAAGTGAAGAATATAATGCCAAATCCATCTATACATTTACAAAATTATTTTTTTAATCTCAATTGTTGTATTCATTTGTTTGTTCATTTTACTTATTTCACCCATCCCACCACAACTTACTTTTACTGAAAGAAAGAGAACGTGACACGACAGGCGAACATGAAACATTAAAATATATTTAATGACTCTTAACAACATAATATAGCAATATTTTAACTGACATGTCATTATCATAAGATTTATGGTCAGCTAACTACCTGTACACTGTACAATCTGCTGATACTTGAGAAGCTGCTGAATAAATCTTTTGACCTTTTCATAATTGTCACACAAACATTTTATTGTTTAAAGGAGGGCACAAGCATGACATGGAACTAGCATGGGAGTAGTTAAAACAAGACAACAGTACCACACAATAAAAAAAATAATCCTAAAAATAGGCAGTATATATAGTATATAAATATATAGTATTTGAGGATCTAATGTAAACTAGCCAACTGACAGAAATTGGTGATGTTGAATGGTCAACTGAGCTCTAAAATTGCTTAGTTAAAAGTGCAGTCACCTGGATTCCCCTACATGCACTCTGTATGTAGGGGAATCCACACAGGTAAAACTACCTTAAGTCTCCTGCACTGACCCTACTTATATGCCGGCCCTACTTACATGCTGGCCAGATTCCATGTACAACAATTCAACTAAATTCAGCATGGTCTGGCTCTCATAGAGCTCAGTTTTTTCACACTTAATCACTGGTGCCTGGTGAGAATTTGTTCCAGCGCATACAGGGGACATACAGTTGAACATGTTTTGAGCCCTTCTATGGGACCCTGCTGTACCAGTGGCCCGAAATCTGTGAAGCACACATTGCTATGCCAAGGCTCGTTTGTGTTTCCTTGTACTTTACCCAGGCCCCATACTGCTGGTAGTGTCCGTCGATTGGGGCCCTCCACTTCTCCCTCTTACTTGGTGGTGCTGTTGGCGTGAGAAAGCTGTGATATTGGTCTCTGTACAGGGTGGAGGAGGGGGGAAGAGGAGACAGACTGTGCCTAGAGCTGTGCCGCTGATCATGCAGCTTATGTGGAGAGGGAACCCTGCACAATTCTGAGGCTGATTACACCACCTGGATGCACCTCCAGTTCCACTGCGAAGACAAAACATTCAACATGACCTTGAACCCTATCTCAAGTTTCTCTTGCTAGTACTGGACCTTATAGATCAATCCTCATTGAAAGACACACAGAGCACTGCGCCCAAAGCCAAGACCCGGTGAACCACACAAAGACATTATCATGAAGTTTCTCTCCTTCAAAACAAATTCATGCACATTCTCACATCATTTTCAAGGACAGTGACCTTTAGATCTTCCATGATCTAGCTCCTTCCATCATCGCTTAAAGAAGGGATCTGAAGGATGTCACTGCTAAGCCCCAGGACCACAGTTACAAGTACAAGGGGAGTTTTCCATCCCGTCTACTGGTTGATATCAATGGCAGACAACAAGCAATCAAAACTTTTTAGGAAGGTCATTGACTGAAGCTAAATTTCCTTGTTTCAACTTGGGTTCCAATACCCCCAGACAAGAGGACTCAGACTCGGACTTACAGACTCTTAAGTATCTTCTGATCCATTGGAGCTGATTCCGAGATACATTCTTAGGGGTATATTTACTAAGCAGGGAGATTGCAGTGAAATTCGAATTTGGGGAAGTTGCCCATGGCAACCAATCAGATTTGAGCTCTCAGTTTCATTTTACACTCTGGAGAATGTGAACTCAAATCTGATTGGTTGCCATGGGCAACTTCCCCAAATTCGAATTTCACTGCAATCTCCCTGCTTAGTAAATATACCCCTTAGTCCAATTGGCATGATGGCAACTCCTACTGTTAATGAAGGAATTTGAGTCTGTGGGCTTAACAAAATTATAGGTTTTAATCATATTGTCTTGCACATATATGGTCAAATTGCAATAACTGACACTAGTAAAGGTATTGGCAAAAAAGAGTCCAAATCCACTTTAGGTCCAGACGAAGACCACATCATCTCTGTCTATGGCCTAAATTCACTAAGCGGAGAGTTTGCTGGTGAATTTGAAAGGTGGTGAAGTTGCCCATAGCAACCAATCAGATTCGAGCTCACATTCTCCAGTATGCAAAATGAAACTAAGAGCTTGAATCTGATTGGTTGCTATGGGCAACTTCACCACCTTTCAAATTCACCAGCCAACTCTCCGCTTAGTGAATTTAGGCCCATGTCTATAACACGTGACCAAATTTTCCCTTTTCAGAAATTTGCGAAACTAGGGGCAAACTTGGCACCTAATGCTGTCACGGTGGGCTGTAAGTAATAAGCCTCATAATAAGCCCAATAAGCCCATAAGACCATGCTGAGGGGAGGAATAATTCAATTTGCACCTCCTGCCAAGTTCATATGAATCCCCTGTGGTCATAATATTTAAACTTTCAATATCTGCTATATATATATCCATATAAATATCCAAGTATTTTATTCAATCTCAAACCAGATCCAGATGTACACACTCATATTCCACTTTCATGATCATGTGCGGGAACTCCTTAGATTGTAGAGGACTAATTTCACAGATCTATCGCTCAGTGCAAGACACTGTAGGAGAGCGACCTATGCAGGTCTCTGGATGAGGAAGAGTGGGACTCATTGAGGGGAATAATGATAAAATATACTCTAGATGGTACCATGTTCTGGAGAAACTCCATCATAGACACCTGCAATCTTTGTCAGCATGTTGGTGGTGTTGTGGAGAGGTGGGATCTTTTTACCATACTGGGTCATCCTGCCCGGTTGTTCAGATTTCTGGGACACAGTTATGACTCCAATTTCTTATAGGATCTTCCCTCTACATTTCAATCTTAACAATAAGCCACCCTCATTAGATAAACCTTCAGCAAAGTGAATAGTTTATGCTGATAACCATAAGAATGGTGACAAATTCCTGTCTTTGAACCCATGCATTTGTTTACCCTAGACAGAATTGCACATTAAAATTCAACTGAAGAGCAAACTTGTTCTCAATTTCAGTCATAATCCCTAATAATAGTAATTGACCAAATCCAGACCAGCCTGGATTCGGAGATCGATCACAGGGTAGAATGCACACACACATTATGAAACTGGGTCTGCAGGATCCAGATTTCTGTAATGTGTGCTACTTGCATATTGGGAATAGGAGGGGACATTTGCTTATGTAATGTATGCGCAGGGGGGTAGGAATAGGTTTTACACCTACATTATTTTGCCTTTGCTGTAAACGGCATGTCTTACGATGGGCAACACATTGACTGTAATGATTTTCTGTTTACAGTGTGGAGACTATTAATGATGGCTTTTTTCATACTGTTGAGCTTGTGATGATGAATCAAAGCCTTAGTTTGGTGGTTGATAAAGGAGCACCTAAAAGCCTTGGGAAACTTCAGAAGCAACCCTCGCTGAACCTGAATACACCCCTTTATCTTGGAGGTAAATGTTTTCTATCATCAGATGTAATGGGCAATTAATATAGGAGCAGTAAAAGCAAAGGCTATGCAAACTTTAGCTCACAAACAGAGATAGGTAATGAAGGTCTCTTTATTGTGATCTACATGATACATACCATTTAAAACATCTGCAGCAAAAAATTGTATGATCTCCTATTATTAATAAGGAGTTTCCGTAATGTGTTTGAAGTTGTTGGTGTGAAACTCCACATTGTTAGGTACCAGTAATGCATCTCCATTTATCCCAATATATAAATACAATAAAGACAATTGAAACTGATATGTAATATAAATCAGAAAACAATATTAGACAAGTCCTTTCAAGTCCTTAGTAGGTGGTACAGTATTTTTCCATAAGACTATATAATAAAAATTTATAGAAATGGTAAAAATTGCCTTATTGCAATAATTACGGTTCTTAATATGTAAAAGTGTTTCCCCAATAAACATTTGTAGCAGAAATAAGACTTACAGTATATGAAGGATGATATTCCAGGTGACTGTGCTCTCTTCTTATATAAAAAAAATACTTATCTAGGTCCATATTCTTGTATTGGTCATTGTAATCTTTTATTCTTTTATGTTTTATTTAATTGTTTCTGTCAATTGTATCTAATTGCCAAGACTTTTTAATCTGTATTTTATATATATGGTTTTAAAAAGTGTCCCACTGCCTTACCCTGTTGCTCATATAATGTAGCAGTGTGGGTAATGCAATGGGTATCTGCATGTGCTTCCATTACAGACACTTCTTCTGCAGAATCACGGTGCTGAGTGCTCTTAACAGCTCCCTGGTTCCTTAGTAACACGCGTAGAGCGTCATGATGACATGCCTACTGTAGTTCACGTGTAGTTCTTAATGAGTGTCAAATTCTAAAGCACTATGTAATATGATGGTGCTATATAACACATGTTGATAAATAAATAAAAATATAAACTTAGGAGTGTGGAGTTGTATCATTAGGCTTTCCTCTACCTATGGGCCAATATAATGTTGTATTTCCATCCAGGTATCAGTAATAAGAGAGAGGTTTTGACAGTTTGGTTATGTATAAAATGTAATTTTATCAATTCTAGCATTCTTTTATTGTAACATATTTGTGTTTTTTTATACAACTATATTTTACACAAAACCAAATAAAGTACAGTGCAAAAAATGTTATGCTTTTTTTGTGTATTCTACAGGCATCCCTCCAACATCAGGACTGTCTTCTATTCGGCAGAGAGCTGACCGGATTCCCATTGGTTTTAGTGGATGCATACACGATTTACGGATTAACAATGAACTGCAGGATTTTAGAGACCTGCCTCCCATCTCTCTTGGTGTCTTCCCGGGATGCAAGTCGTGCAATATTTGTAGGCATGGCTCCTGCAGATCTGTGGAAAAAGCAAGTGTAATATGTGAATGTGACCCTGGATGGACTGGACCATTGTGTGACCAAGAAGTTGGAGACCTCTGTGTTAACCACATGTAAGACCAAAAATATTGTGTCATACAGAAAAAAGACAAAATTGTATTAAGTACACAAACCACTAATGTGGTTATTGCAAACATTTGCCGGGCAACACATGCAAAACATTGCAACACCAGATGTGGTACTAGTTACTTAGCTTAAAAAAAATACTCAGCACTTTAAACAGAATTAAAAAAGCTGGATTTATAGAATGGTGTCGCAATTTAGAGAGTGGTACCTTTTTATTTGTATCTTCTATATTGATATGTTCAGAGCACTCACGGTTATTGCAGACACAAAGTTGTTATATGCTGCATACAGATCGCTGCTCTACTTACTCAACTTTTTCACTCCTGCATGTATCTCGCCAGGACGTGCACACACTGAACTGGTAAATACTGATATGACACTTTATAATATTTCTATAACACTGATGTGTCACAGTATTAATTGTTGATTCCACATGTTATATCAAAAGGCTGCACTGATGTGTAACAGCATACAGGTTGTCCTGCTAGTGACAATGTGTGTCTTCTGCACCTAGCTGTTACTGTTGCAACTGCAACCTTTCAGAGTTCCTGACTTCATAGCACAGCACAAAAGCATGTAATCATGCGTTCAGGATTAATTTAACGCCAGGGCAGTGTTTTAGAAACATATATAGTTTAAAATGCCGGGTATTTTTTTCGTTTATTTTTAGCTTCATTTATATGATGAATAAACTGTTTACATTTTGCTGGATACTGCGTTGCAATGTTTTTTTTCTTGGATTAGGTATTATGTGGGGGTTTTTTTAATTGCTTTATCATACAGAAAAGAGTTAGACGATAGGTCCTCAGGCAACCCACACTGTACAAATGAAATGCCTCCCCAGCTCAATCCGTATGTATGAATTCCAGTCATGCCCCATGTTCGGAAATCATACAGAACAAATCCCAGGTCTAGGCTCTGTGCAATATGGACACATGGAAAATGTCAGTCCGGGCCTTGCAGAAATCGCCTATCCTTATTTAATCAGGATCAGGCCTTAT
>JABWIB010000035.1:18516-39930 GCA_016617825.1 Platyplectrum ornatum | reverse complement strand
CTCCCCTCCACACTCACCCATGCTGTGCTGCCAGCGTCTCCTCTCTTCTCCTCACTCAGTGAGACACGGCAGCCGGAAGTGACGACAGGGGGCGCTCGCGAGCGCCTCTGACGTCACTTTCGGCTGCCGGCTCACTGAGTGAGGAGAGGAGACGCCGGCAGTCAATGGAAGTCCGCACATGGGTCTGGGTGTCACGGCGCTGTGCAGCGCTATAACTTATAGCGCTGCACAGCGCCGTGACACCCAGACCCGGCGGCACACTACGGTGCTTCAGACGGCACACTGGTGTGCCGCGGAACAGCGGTTGGGAACCGCTGCATTAGATGATAAAATCAGTGGAATCGTTGCACAAGCAACTTCAGTAGAGAAACAGGAATTCTAGATACACCATCTTCACCTCATTTTATAAAACAGATATTTTGTATATTTTTTTTTTTCTTGTAACTGAAGATTTAAAGTAATTACTTGATCTCTACATGAAATTACACATTATACATTCACTATGTCCACAACTGATAAGCCGATGCTGTTGGGGTAATCAAGAGTTACCTAATGGCATCTGTTTTGGTGTGCTTTTCACATGACTTTTCACATATTTTTTTAGGTTATCAGCCCTTCTAAATATTGTTCAAATTCTCACACTTTTTCAAAATAGTATCATCTTACAATGACACTGTCTCTTTGATGATGTTTGTAATTTGATTAGCAGCAGAGTTAAATTGGGTTACAAATACATAGTTTATTTGTAATTTTCAATGTCTTTACAGTATACTCCTATTCCTATGGTTAGCCAAAACTTGTTTGTATGCTTCTTCTATCAGAGATTCTGGATATACCCGTTGTAAAAATCATGTCTTAAGATTGTATTTTAAAATCTGTACTAAACGGTTCCTTCATATAAGCAATCTTATCATAGAATTGAATAAGATTTTCCTGATGTTGAAGCGAAGCCATCAAGGGTGTAAGAAGGCATAGTTGAAAAAAAAATAATAAATCCTAAAATAATGATATGGTTACACTGGAACATGATGGTCTCTTGCCACATGGCCTTGAGAAGGATGTTTTCAATGACTGAATAGCATTAGAGCATTAGGGTTTTCTTCCAGTAGGTTGTTGAATATGACTGTCAGGACATCTATAATACTCCTCTGGGATGCCCTATATTCTTAAATTGTTGACATTTATAACCACCATCTATGTAAATGAAATGAATATAAAATTGTAAATGAAGGAACTATAATGTTGTATCCATATGGATGAAAGTAACTGAATATTTGTGAGTCTATATGTTGGTGCATGGATATGCATTAGGTGTCCTGACTATGATGTTGTAACAAACTACAGGAAAGAAATTTTGAAGACACAAACCTTTTATAGCTTTAAAAACTTTATTGTTCACATACAAATGAGAATTTGTGTATTATACTTCTTCGAAAAGGTTATTTAAAGCTTTATAAAAATGTTTTACTTCTATGCAAGAATAAATGCATAACATATATAATAGTGTAATAAAATGTTCTTTATTAAAAAGATAATTACATTGTAACTTTCCTTATAATGATTATAAATATTGAAAAATATTCTTGTTAGGAATAGGATACCTATCACCAAAAATGTCTATTCAAAAAGAGCATATTAGTTCAGACCGAGAATCAACAGTTTGCGAGTAAGATGTCAGAATAAACAGAAGTTCCATCTTCAAGCATAATTCATCAGTCGCAAATTAGTGCAGAAATCTATCTAAATCAATTAATAGATCATTTAAGTAGTGTAGAAAGAAAACCAAAACACACTTAATAATTAACATTTCTACATGAGTAGTAATAGAATATTGGAGAAATAAAATAGTCCATCACTGTGATCAGTGCATATTGGAACACTTGACAAATCTGTTCAGGCCATACATTAAATGATAATTGAGGGAATTTTTACATTCAAAGTCATATAATATGTGGCCACATGTCTTGACTATAGCAACAAAAAATAGATAGAAAATATACTTTTTTTTAACAAACAGAAGAATATGAATATGGGCAGCAAGGTATGATTAAAACTATATATTTCTCTTTCATAAAAAAAATTCAATGGCATGCAAACCACTTCAAAAATATTTTCATTTTCTTTATGAAGAATTAATGACTTCTACTTTATTTATCACTATTTGCTTGATTAGCACTCATTAGATATAGTAATACTTACTATAAAATGACAAAGCAGAGTATTAAGATTGTATGCTTAACTCATTTCTCAAGGTATATCTGCTCATATGCTATCCATGACTTTAAACTCACTAAGCGCCTGCACAGGGTTAACATGTTTCTTTTGAGATGCACGTTTTATTTTGGTTTGGGTCTCATCCTGTTTTTCTCTCTTGACAAGAGGCTTCTTCTCAGGCGCTTTCATTTTCCAGGATACAGCAGGGAGATTTAAGGATGCCATGCCTTGTGATTTCTGGTATTTTGTAGAAGCCACATAGGAGGCCTTAACTGTTTGCACCACAGCATTCATTAGATTCTTGGCGGCTTGAATTAGGGACATAGCACTGTCAACCTGAGAGATTAAAGGGAAAACACATATACAAGAATATTAAAAGTTCACAGTGACTTTACATCAGTGAGAAACCTGGTACACTTCAGGAACTGTAAGTACTCTAACCCAAAAGGTTATCTGTTACATTTAGGGGTATATTTACTAAGCAGTGAGATTTGAAAGTGGGGAAGTTGCCCATAGCAACCAATCAGATTCAAGCTCTCAGTTCCATTTTACACTCTGGAGAATGTGAACTCAAATCTGATTGGTTGCTATGGGCAACATCCCCACTTTTCAATCTCACCGCAATCTCATCGCTTAGTAAATATACCCCTTAATCTTACCTTTAATCTTCAAAAATACAGTGAACCACTTAGAGACACATGTACATAATACGTGCAGGGATTTGTAGAGTGTTAAAACAAAGAAATTGGGGGTCAGGTATGACAGCTCCAAGGAAACTGCCTGTTTCCTATCACTGCTTTACATATTCAGTTGTTTGACTTTCCTTCCATAATATTATACAATGCTAAATGTCCTTTGGCGTGTTTATTATTTAGGAAATAGGAAGAGTAGAGGAGTATACGTTTCATATAACTGGAAAGCTCAGAAAATGTGCAATATTACAATACATTTTGATCCACTGAATAATGTTTATATGATATATCTGCACGAAAACTATTTCTTAACTTACTCCAGAGACAACCAGTTCCCCTCCAAGATTCTGAACTTCAGCCTTAACTTTGCTGCAAATATTTAGCTGGTGGCAGTAAAGAGCAATTCGTTGGAGATAAGCCAAAAGATCCTGTTTGCATGTCGAATCTGGACACTGAGAATTAAAACAAAAATTAGAATAAACATCAGAGGAGAGCAGATGCCTTTATACAAGCCAAGAAGCTGACAGCTAGTAAAACTCTCTCCCTGTATACCTGTCACCTGTGCCCTGTTTCATATGACCTTCATTAAAATCCAATTGTTTCTACAAACACCACACCAATAATACACACACTTACCCTTAACACAAAAGCTATTTTCTTTACAGTAGTTACCCATAGAAAAGAAATGTGTATTGTGCTATTTTGGTAAAGAAAGTAGAATAAAAAACAAGGGAAATAACAAAGACTCTTTACTATAAATGAAGTATCTAAATAAAATAGAATTGATGTTTAAAAGTAACTTATTTAAAAACTGTAATTTACACAGTACCAGCCGGTAACAATAACTCTCTATACAAGATTTATTGCTAATATAAAGCCACAAACCATAAGCTAGTGAATATAGTAGTTCTTATAGACACAAAGTGCAGGTCAAAGAAGGGAAATCAGTAAAGTATAGCACTGAAGATCTGTCAGTAATACTTGAATGCGCCCTGCAGATATATACATTGTCTGATCCCACACAGTGGAAACATTGTGGTGAGATGACGGCCTTAGCAGAGTTTGGACCCCGTCTTTACAGCTCAATCTATTATTCCTTTGCACACAGCTCAAATATTTATTGTTTGCCACAGACTGTCTTAAGGTTTCAATCGAATTGCTAAATTCAATAGAGTCTGGTCTATTGATACAGGACCACTGAAGTCCCTAGAATTACATCTCTACCATCATTTTCTATACTGATTTCACAGATTTTCCCTTCAGATCTAGACTTTATGGGGCCGATCCAATCACGAGGAAGACGGTAAAAAACGTGAAGTGTGCTTTTTCCCCGTCTATTACAGGACTGAAGCCATAGCGTATTTTTATACGCGGCTCAATGAGCTGCTAACTAAAAAGTTTTTCCGTACGCTGTTTGCATAAAGGGGAAAATAAGGCGCAAAGCCGAATTGAATCTGCCCCAATGTGTTTATTATGACTAGTATATTCACTAGTTGATGGTTTGTGTCTTATATTTTAGCAATAAATCTTGTTTAGAGAGGTAATCTTACCGGCTGGTACTGTGTGAATTAGAGTTGTTAAACCCAAATAGTACAATGCACATTTCTGATTTTTGTTTGAAAAAAATGTTATATAAATGCTTGTTAAGTGGGTCATAATACCATTAATATGGTAATATTCCAGCGTTTAAACAATTATAAATACGTACGTACGATTCATAAAAATCACAGAAGTGAAACGATTTGTCATATAGTGTATGTCCAGCTTAATATACAAAACTGCTCACATATGTATACATACATCTGTTAAACATGACTATGTTTAGCTTTCCCACATTTAAATATATTTTACTGTTTGGGCAATGCAATCTGAAACACTGGAACTTTAACAAACTCCGTCCAGTCAGTTAATGCCAGTCTGGTCTTATCACAGTGTTTTTTTTATAGGATAGGATAGCTAATAAAGAACAATATTGCACTTACATGGTCTGCTATAGTGCGTCCTAATTTATCCATACGCGAGCCTGCTTCAGCAATTTTCTTAGCCGCACTGATGACATCTGAAGTGTTTTTAAGTGGACCTTTTCCTCTGTAAAGAAACACTTAAAGTCTAAAATCGGTTTCTAGCAGCTCTTAATAATATTCACATTTATCAAGATTTCTAAAAAAAAAACCCTTTTGTCTAGAATTTATTCATAATCTCCAAAAGTGCGCTAATATTTAGCCATAACATCTACTGGCGAATAGACGGCTTGATTATGTACCAGCTGAACTAAACACTCAGAACTACCAAAGAGATCCTGCCTGTCTTTCATAAGTATTCTCTGTATACAACATCTATGGTTGTCTCTATTGTATTCATTTACATATATTGAATATTTTTATGCTTCTGTTTTATTATTGTTATGTCACCAAGCTAGGTAGGCAATTCCTCATACAACTGTCAGATAGGTATCAGGTTACTTTGGTCCCAACTAGACGGCAGGATGAGGATTACAAATCAACCACTGATTCTTAGACAGTGGAACCAAGCGTCCACCAACCCCTTAGGTGGCCCGGAGATAAATATTCCAACCAGGTTTTAATTGGCTAGCAAGGGTTATGGCATGATAAGTTTCACTTTAAAGCTGATTTAAATTGCAAATTTTGCTAAATTGTCTTAAGAAAAAAACAAGCAAGACAGAGATCCGGTGATGTGCAGCTATCCTTGAATTGTCAACATTTAAAGACAAGAACTAAAAAATTCTATCCATGCGAAGTATGGGAAGTGCACTTAAAAAAGTCTTAGTTATGGACGAGACACATTGCCTCTGCCAATGTATAGACATGTATGTGTTCTGGAAAGCCTCATTTAGTAGTAATTTTTTGGGGGCATCATGCTGGTCAATAGCCACATATAACTATATATCACCACCCTGTCAATGGATTATTGAACCCTTAGATGGGTTGTAAGTCAAGTTTGTTAGTTATTTATTGTTTAGAATGGTTAGGTAATAGATATCAGTTTTAATATACTGGGAAACAAGAAGGCCAATAGATATATATCTATGACACACCCTGTAACTATGCCTCTTAAACAGCAATGTTATGTCCTAATTACTTTGTACCTCATGCTGTAACTTGTACGGTATTGATTACAGACCAGATTCAGACTTCAAAATAAGAGAGGAAAGTTACACTTGGGTAAAATCATGTTGAGTTTAAGGGGACCAGTGTTCCTTTTACACTACTGTATTTTCCTTTTACACTATTGCATTTTCCTTTTCTTTATGAAGATGTTATTTTTGTAGTATAAGAATATGGGAAAAAGATACACACCTTGTAAAATCGGTCATCTCCATCATTATCATGCACATCTGTTTTGCCAGAACAATAATATCATTTCCACTATCATCCCATTTTGATACTTCAGCATCCAGTTTGCTCTTTTCTTCTTGGAAGCTAGCAACCTGTTCGGCAATTTTCGCCTTTTGCTCTTGTGGAAGTTGGGCCATGATTGCCTAAAAACCAAAATACATATAAGTGGACTATATAAAGTAATGGCAGTTTTTGCATATCAATATAAATATTTTTAGGGCGCGACACGGTATCTGCAGCACTGTAACATTGCAACATTGGGGTACAAATTTAGAATGCAGTAAGTAAAAGTACAACGTAATAGGCAACACAAGCACAAAAACAGTGAAAACATAAGCACAAAAAATAAAGTGGAAAGCAATGAAATAATGAAAAAAGGCAGAGATGGGTTCAGAAGAAATAGAAGGGGGGAAGGTGGAAGGAAGATGGGGACAGGTGGAGGAAGATGACAGGTGGACGGAGGGCCCTATTACTTTGATTTAATATGATAAGTGGGAGGGGTAAACAGTACAAAAGACATTGGGATGAGGAGGGAGAGAGTAGAAAAGATTAGATGAAGAAGTAGATTTTGAGAGAGCATTTAAAGACTTGGAGGTTGTTGGATAATAGGTTGAGGTAGATCAATCGAATGGGATGTGAGGTGGTGGTCGCTAGCAGAGGAAGCAAGGGAATGTGGATGGAGATAAGCGAGGAGCGGTAGAGAGCAGAAGCTGGATGGCAGTTTTGAGCTTTTGAGATTCAATTTATATCCAAATTGCATAAGATAATGACTTTATTTAAAAACAAACAAAACAAATTATACGTTTATATCAATGTTAAATAATTTCCAAAGCACAGATATATATAATACAATATAAAGGAACTTACTCTAAAAAACATTGGATTGCAAAAAAAAAAAAAAACGTTGAGATTCTTCTAATTGAAGCTCAGAGGTTTTCAGGTTTATGAAGCAAACTTAGACATAATTGTAAATTAGGTCTTCTCTTATCTCCAACCAACATACCCAGTAAAAACTATATTTGCCAAATAGATTGGAGTAACAAAATAAGATGTGCAGGAGTCACATCATTAGGTTCTCATGATTTAGTCACGTATGGACAAAACCTTGCAGGGTTGAATTGCAGGGGAGGTAAAATTAATGTAAGTATTTGCATGCAGTGGGAATACTTTATTTTTGCATTGACCAGATACTGACCAGTGTAAAGCTGGCCATACACTATAAGATAAATTGTTCCAATCAAAACATTTTTCAAGAGTGGGCAAAATCATGTTGAATTGCAGATGGGGGTAAAATGAATATTAGTGTTTGCATGCAGGGAGAATACTTTATTGATGCATGTTGCACACAGATACTGACCAGCGTTACTGTTACACTGTTATTAGACTTGTGCTGGAAACATCATCTCTCACCTGTAATACTGATTGCAACTAATTTGCCTCCCCTGCAATTCATCATGGTTTTGCCCACTCTTGAAAAATCTTTCGCATGGAACAATTTATCTTATAGTGTATGCTCAGCATTACTGTTATTAGACTTATGCTGGGAAACATCATTTGTCACCTGTCATACTGATTGCAACTAATTAAATTTAACTCCCCTGCAACTCAACATGGTTTTGAACCATACTTGACTAAATCATGAGAACCTAAATATCTGAATCTGCCACTTATATTCTAAATTTGTCCTTTATTTTTGTTGAGGAGAAAAAGTTAGGAAGGGTTTTACAAAGCACTGAGCTCAGGAAAGTGCATTGGAGGCAAAATCTATAACCGCCTGCGTGGGCCAGCGCTGCCAGTTCTTAGATGTAAAAGAAAAATGTCCCAGCATTACTGCAGTTAACTAGTATGTTCTTAGAAGGGCTGCTAACATGTGACTGGACGTGGAAAGGGTATTATGAAGGCATGGTACCAAGGGTCCAGCGATAGGAGCAGGGCACAGGTAAGGCTTTTTATTTCACTATATTTTTATTAATATTACTGCTATACTTGTCTATTATCTAGTCAACAGGCTACCTGCATAGGCCTTCTGTCAAGATTGGGCAGTGGCCAGACAATTAGTGCAAAGACTTCCAGGTCGTCAGTGCAGATAATCTGTTGAAGAGCCTCGGTTAAATCTCAGCAGCACCTGCTTTTTCTGCCATGAGTTCCAGCAGGAAGCGGGGGAGTGGTGCCAAAACTGGGACCTTTGACTAGTGGGAAATTTTCCCTTTTATCATGTTACCTGATAATTTGTGCAGTGTAATGCCAGCTCAAGCCTATATATATACTATATAAAGTATATATAAATCTAATTATGTATAAACCTGTGTATAACTATGGTTTTAGCCTAAATGCATATGCTTGTTTTCATATTTTATCTAGGATACCTTTTATTGTTAATCAATATTATTGATTGTAATTGTAAAATTGCATTGTACTCATTTTCAGGGAGTAAAAAAGCAATAGGCTTTTATTTCTGAGAGGAATTCTGTACATAAAGTAAGGAAGGCACAATTTAAAGTTTGTTTAGTTCATTAAAATGTAACTATAACTCACCCGTGCACTTTGTCCAGCAATAAGTTGGTCATCTTCAGTCTGTACACTGGTTCGACTTCTTACATCAAAGTCTTCAGTCTCAAAATCTGAGTCATCAAGCTCTTCAGGTGTCTGGAAACAAAAGTTGTTAGTATAAAAACAGTAAAGAAAAGATATCAAAATTATGATATGTATAATTAAAACTAAAACTAAAAGAGGACTTCAACATCTTAATGCATTGCGTTGCAACATATGAATGTGTTTATTATGAACCACTACTATTATACATTATTAATTCTCTTCCTTCAGACTAAAGATATACACCAATATGAATATACCTTCGGTGTGTCAGATAATACTTAGTAAATACTTAGTACTTAGTAATATTAGTAAATACATTTTCTAAATAATATTACATACATAAGCAGATTTTCTATATCTTTTATATATATTCAGGTAACATCGAGATCTCAATCTCAACACGTCTAAGCAGGCAGAGAATGCAGAGATACACTACACAATCGGCCAAAAGGCTTCAAATCTGCTAAATGGTATTTACTTGTTGTCAGTAAAATACAATTTACCATATAAATCATCAAGTACATAAAACAACAACTATTACATACTCTTATCATTAGTACAGCCTTTCGGATATCACGTATGCCATCATAAACTAATCTGGATGCATCAATAAATTCATTTTCATCCATTGGCTGATTGGTATCACCACTTAAGGCTTCCACTGCTGCTTCGACTTGCTCTGTGAATCGTGGCATAACTAAAAGCAGATTTATAGGTTAATACCAGTTTAAAACAATATTTGCAATATGTGAAACATTAAGTATAATGACCGACAAAATAAAATATATACAAAAAATGAGTATCCAGTATATCCCTCCTACCAGTATTTGACAAAAGTTTTGTGGCTTCCAAAACCTTTTCGGTATAAACTCCGGGTTCATAATTATCCATTTCTGAAGTAACAACATGAATGACCCTTGCTGCACGTCCTCGTATAGCACCAGCTGTACGATCCAAGCCGTCAACATCTTTTTCCTGAAGTGCTATAACACATTTATTGACATCCTCCAAAATATGATTCTCTGAAATAAGACAACAATATATTTTTTAATTTATTTAAATGTAAACAATTAGAAACACATGCTTATAATGGATGTAATAATGTAGACCTTTGAACAAACTCTCCTTTTTAAAAAAAAAAAAAACAAAAAACATGTAGCTCTAATTTTTTTTACAAATTATGTGTTCTTTTCTTTTTCTGTTACATATTTTGTTTCTGGCTGTAAGTACCAGTATGTTCTCCACTATGCAAGGTCTGCATATTATTTTTATTACTCAAAAAGACAACATCCTGGCTGGTCCAACTAACATAACCCCACACAGAATAAAACACAGCATGATTAAAAAAGCAGTTTGAATCAACAAGTCTCTGTCCTGTTGCCCAGACAATGGACTGGATCCAGATTTGTGTACTATTGAATTTACGAGCAAGTGGGCAAAACCAAGTTGAATTGCAGTAGAGGTAAACTGGTCAGTATCTAAATGCAAAAATAAAGCATTCTCCTTGCATGCAAAAACTAACATTAATTTTACCTCCCCTGCAGTTCTACATGGTTTTTGCCCACTCACTCGTAAGCTCAATAGTACGTAAGTCTGCATCTAGTCCAATGAGAGAACAATGCTTTTACCAATCTCAAAGGTTTAGCATATTAATCATCCTAAGTTAGGCTGGAGGCTCTAAAGAGATGGGCCTCTTTCTCCTATTCACAACCCGTTGCAGTCTGTATGAACCGCACAAACATATCACAGGATAAAAAAAATTCCCATTTGCATCTGGCATCATCTGTCACAAGAGTGGTTTCCAAATGCTCTCCATTCTAGGCACCCCTAGGGTCCATATTTTTACAAGGCACCTCTAAGACAAAATTATTTCCAGGCAGTCCCATTTTTAAAGTGTTTGAGTCAAAGTAGCACAATAACTATTTAGGTAAAGTATGAAATACTTCAGGTTGACAACAAATCTTTAGTAGTTCCTATATAAGAAGCAAATAGCACTTTAAACACTAGAAAAGTGCCACCACATTGGAGACAACGCTAACAGCATCAAATCATCCTTAGGATCTAAGGACTGAAAGCCCTGAAATACCGTCTGAGCCCAGGATTCCATAGCCTTAGCCACCCATGAAATAGCAAAAATGGGTCTAAGGGTAAATAAATCATTTTAAGCAAATGATCACATCGCCTGTCAGTACTATCCTGTAAGGAAATATGTAGGGCCGTAGACTTAGATAATCTAACAATGGGAGCATCCACTCTAATTGGTGATTCCCATTCTGCCACCATCTCAGGAGGAAAGGGATAGAGAAACCTAAACCTCTTATAAATAGTAAATCTCTTATCTGGCTGTTTCCAGGCATCCTCAACTATCTCACAGAAGAGGAAAAAGTAATCGCCTCCTGAGGGGAAGACTCAGATATATTTCATTCATTACGGATGGTCTGTATTAAGGTAAAAGTCACTGTCCTCATAGGAAGACTGATCCTCTCAGTCAGAGTCTACCAATATCCCATGCTCAGTAGAGGAAGCCTCAGAATCAGACAAACCCTGAAATTTAACCACAGGGTCCACTAGTGTCTGTAAAGTGGAAACCTGGCTACAATTAGAAATGGACTGTTGCAAACTTTGGGCCCACCCCAGCATAGACTGCTCCGCAAAAGAGGACTCACTACTCACTGCCCTTGAAGACATTACCCAGGAACGGTCCGCCATGACCGGCGCCAGAGACCTGGCCCAAACTGGTTCCTCCGAACTAGGAACAGATGGTCTGGACTGCCATGACTGAGAGTCCTGCATCACATGCTGTACATAGGGCATCCCAGACCTGCTGTCCAGAAGGAAGTTTGCTTTTGCATTTGGAACAGGTAAAACATTGAGATGAAGTACCTGCCACAGACTTAATCTTAGCACCCTGCCCCTTTTCAGACATCTTGTCAAAGGGAAGAGGTAATAGGACAGGACAATGGGAAATAAATAATAACTGAGGTAAAAACCCCACAAATAAAAGAAAAAACTATTATCCCGCTTCTTATACAAGGGGGATGTAATTAACAAATCATTTTCTCACAGAAATTGTTTATTTTTTTTTAAGTAAAAAAAAAGCCCAAAAAGGTACAATAAATTCCCCAAGCAGAGGAGCAACTCCAAACAGTCTGTGGAGAATGTGAGGTAAAGTACAGCAGTACAGTAGTATTCCTGTCACACAGCTGAGAGGAAATACAATTTTCGGCGGTTAAAATTCTATGGAAAGAACCCGCAGGAAGGAGTAAACCAACTCTGCAGAGGGGGTGCTCCAACTCCCCCCCCCCCCCTCACATTGCACTTCACAAAGTACTTGGTCCCTAAAAAGCTCAGCAGAATGTGGTGGGAGGCATAGGCCCAGACAGGCCTGCACAGTGAATATTGCACACCAGCAGTCCACCACTGGACAGAAATAACTGCAATGCAACATGCATGGGTGTGAACAGCTTCACAACCGTTTTTTTCCAAACTCCCATTGGGGCGCCACAAGGCTCCCACTGGGGCGCCACAAGGCTCCCACTGGGGCGCCACAAGGCTCCCACTGGGGCGCCACAAGGCTCCCACTGGGGCGCCACAAGGCTCCCACTGGGGCGCCACAAGGCTCCCACTGGGGCGCCACAAGGCTCCCACTGGGGCGCCACAAGGCTCTCACTGGGGCGCCACAAAGCTCCCACTGGGGCGCCATGTTCACATCGTAGCTTAGAATCACAATTTTATTTCTTGTATTGAAGCTACACAAGAATTGATGTCAACCTTAATTATTTATTTTGTTACACTGTATGCTTGATAATTATTGAGTATTAGTGGTGTCTTGAAAAAAATATGGAGACCCTAAGGGTGTCTCAAACTGAGAAAGTTTGTGAAGCACTGGCTTAAGCATTGGGTGTGTGTGGGGACCTGGCAGTGTTGGAGGCCTATAAAACATAAGAAATTTCATTCCTTAAGCTTTAATAGCTTGGCAGTCACAGTAATAGATGGAAAATCAGTACACATTGCTCTGATTCCAGGCTGTTAATTTAATCCGGTCTCTGTCAACGCAGAAAATTCCTTCAAATTTGCATAGTTTGAAGCATGGAGAGAAAAGAAAGTTTTAGTTTATAATACAGATGCATGCAGCAGCAATATTACTCCTGTTCATGTGGGCACCATGGTTCATGTGTACTTTATGTTAATATGAAAAGAAAACTCTTTTTAGAGATAACCAGAATTTAAACAAAAATACCTGAAACAGCCAAGAAGTCATCAATTGATGTGATGTCATCAACAGCATCAGTCAATATACGAACTTGCTTTTCCCACTGATCTTTGAAAATATCCATGGTTTCCTGAGCCATTTTGCTATTTGGCTTTGCTGCTAGTGCCAATGCTGCATTTATAACCTTTATTATTAAAAAACAATAAATACTATAATTATTCCTTCATTACATTCTCACAATATCATTTCATTTCTTTATTTGGAAAGAAAAATCATATGAAAGAAATATAAAATACAAAATTCTGCAGGTTATGTACACTCAATAGTTAAAATAACCATTTAAAAAGCAAACATTAACTTTTACTACTGACTACTGGAAAAAACTATAGACTAATAAAAGTAACTTTAGGCACTACTGACTTACTCAAAACTTACTCAACATTAAGCAAAACCATGATGAATAATAGGGAGGTAAAATGAATGTCAGTGTGTGCATGCAGGGAGAATACTTTATTGTTGCATGTTGCACACAGATACTGACCAGCGTTACTGTTACACTGTTATTACACTTGGGCTGGAATGGAAATCATCTCTCTAATACTGTTTGAAACAAATTACATTTAACTCTCCTGCAATTCAACATGGTTTTGCTCAGTTCTGAGTAAGTCATGAGTAAGTCAATAGTGCCTTAAGTGGGAATCTGGTTCAATGCTACGAAATTCTATACTAGAGTAAATAACTAAAGGGCAATTATATTTATTATAATACAACTTGTGCCAATAATTAATTTCCAATATTATATAAAATATCATCTGCTGTATACATTTCCTATTAAATGTAAAAAAAAACCAAAACTAAATGAACAATTTACTTTGCTTCTGTTGTTAAGAAAATAGAGTAAAAATACCTGAGGACATAAGGCTTCAAGCTGATTTGCTGAAATGCGAACAAGTTTAACACCTTCCTCATTATTGGATATTGAGCATGCTAGATTGGCCACCTGCAAAATATACAGAAAAAAACATCAGTCCCACAAAAATCATAACATCTTTAGTAGTTATATTCTAAACTTCACATAACAAACCACACTAAGGAAACACAATTCTGTTTGTATTAGGTTTGATTAAAATAACTGTATATTGTTTCTAATATTATTATCATCACCAACAATAATAATCTACGTAGAAATAATTATGGGCTCCAGGTGTTTGTGAAAACTTAAGCTGGGCAAAACAGCTACATAACCTAACAATTTTAGCGGTGAAAAATGGTTAGCTATAAAATCGGTCTGGCGCACACACGACCATCCATGACAAAGAGTTTTCAACTTTGTTACAATACTGTTCCCGTGAATCTCCACCTTTACAACCGATTTAC
Source organism: Platyplectrum ornatum (assembly GCA_016617825.1). Classification (NCBI taxonomy): domain Eukaryota; kingdom Metazoa; phylum Chordata; class Amphibia; order Anura; family Limnodynastidae; genus Platyplectrum; species Platyplectrum ornatum. Next base: position 25,483 of record JABWIB010000035.1, on the reverse strand, counting down.
ACCCAACTAGTTGAAAGGGTTGGAATCACTGTACTATAAATGCACAATGCACAAGCAAGTGCACTGCACCCAGAGTTAAATGCAGATAGATAGGGACCTTTTATTTCAAAATATCAGCACTATCCACGTGTCATTTCTAAGGGCTGTCACTCTGTGATGCATTCAGATGTCAAATGCTGGTGTAATAATAATAATAACTTATGTCAAAAACATTTGTTGAATAACAGACTCAATATGATTTTAAACCAGGAACATCTTTAAGATAGATATTATTTTCTATGCTTTGGAAAGAATTCCTAAATAAAAAAAATTAAATTTTTCTTACCTCAATAAGTTTGTTTGCGTGTTCACGAAACACTTGTGCATATTCTTTAACCTCCTTCTCGTTTCCATTCTTGGCAGCTTCTATCAGAACAAGTAGCGGTACATTTGTCTCCAGGAAGGAGTCCGAAACATGGTCCATAACAGCCTTACGCAGCTATGACACAAAGCAAATAACTTCATCAGATCGCGTGACTCTCTACAAGTTCTGAATTTGAAGTGCAATTCAATAATTCAATATATATAACAGAAAACACTTACAGGAACAAAAACAATGGACATACAGGGGAAGGAGGACCATAGGCATCCATAAAGAGTAATGCATTGATCTGCTTTTCGTAAGATTGACTGGTATCGACATACCGACACCCCAATGGGTTACTCACCTCACCTTCCCCACAAGAAGACTCCTGCCAGAGAGAGTGACCTGAGGAAGTACTGGACCTTTCACCCCACCAGGTAGGTCCAGACAATGAGCATAACACTGGGGCAGAAAAGAGGAGTTAACCCAGAGAGGATTGTGGCTTCTTCCCTGGATCACATGCCACAGGGTTCCATCTGGAAGCTGCCTCCCTGACATCTGGGCAGCTCAGGCTCTTGTTTCTCACTTTCTAATGATCCTGGTCCAGGGGTAACACAAGGCCTCTTGTGGCTGGCCCATGCAGTCCCTGTTCTGGAATCAGACTTCTCTGGGGAATGTGAGGGACACCAGACCCTTTAAGCTTTTCCTTCTGAATAATCTAAAACAGCTGTTTCACAACTTGAACTTTGTTAGTCTCTCCACAAGAGGCTGCTGGTACACTACTCCAAGGCTTTTCACATAGATTGCATAGGAACACAACACGTTCAGCAATTTCATCTCAGCCATTACACTTCTGAACGCTCTATTTTAGAGGGTCGCAACCTTTCTCAGCCAATTGCCACTTAGTTGACAATATATTTTTCAGTTGCCCCCTATGTTTTATCAGAGAGTTGATTTTTTTCAAATACCCATCTAATATAAATATGGGGACCACAATTTTAAAGCATAGGTTCTGTGATGAAACATAAAATAAAGCTACATTATTTGGTCAATGGTAAGGAGAGTCGCTTCATTGCATCAATTATTTATTTCAGAAGGAAAACACAAAACTGGAGACTCTGACTACAAATTTAAGGTACTCAACACTGTAGTTCTCGGAGCTGAATGTTTTGATTGAATCTGAATGCAATAAACACAGGGTTATGTCGGTTTTTTGGGCAGGGCTTATTTGTCCCACTTTCATTTTCATAGGACAGTTGAGAGGTATGGATTAATAGATGCCACAATAAAAAAATTTACATATACCACACCTTCCAACTGTTCTGGTGTCCCACCCGCCGACCACTTCGTCCTGATAAGTGGACAGATCTGGTAGGCATTGAGGTTTTTATTATTTTTTACTAGTTAAAGTTGAACATTGATCGTGGCAACAAATGGGGGGTTGTGTGAAGTTGGGATTGGAAGTAGTGATGGGCAGCTCAGTAGTGATTAGTTCAAAATGAACTAGTTCGTTCAGGTCACTGCTCAGGTAAATATTAGTTCATCAGGAACTAAAACAAGTGAGAGGATTAGAGGAACTAGACAAAGACTGATACAGATCCCAACAGCTCCATCAGATAACTCAGTGTATTTCTACTTCCTCAATCTGATGCTGTAGAAGTAAAGCTTAAAGTACAAATCTAATGCTAAGCTGCAGCTGCACTGTTACTCAGCTCTCATACACTACTCTTGATTCAGTACACTGACCTACTGTACTCAGACATGAAGTGAACTGACTGCTGATCAGAATGAGTTACATTGTTTTACAGACTCATGAGTCATTAATCCCACAAGTTCACTCACTCAACTGACTCACCAGTTCATCAGATACAACTAGATCTCATGAGTAAATCTAGGCTGCTGTAAGTGTCACTGCTATGTTCAGACATTAGCCTAAATTCAATAAGCTCAATTGTCAGCCTTCTCTCATCTCTTAACAATATTGCATATGTGTTGAAATAGCCCAGCCTCCTGGGTCAGATTCTGAAGACTACTCCTTGAGATAATCCCAATGTCCCTCCCAGATAAGGGCATAAATAAAAGTACTTTAGATGTTTTTAGAAAACACAAATTCATCCATGACACAAGTTTGGTCCCATCTTAACTAAGATAGGACAAATTAATTAAGGATGGGACAAAACAAGCTGTCTAGTTCCAGGAGAGCCCAAGTCCAAACAAGGAATATATTTCCACAAAGTATATGTTTTAAGAAGCAAAGGGATCTGTAACAATATAAGTTTATAGCACAAACTGACGGAATACCCTATAACTGTTTCCTGGTATACACTGTTGTCTAAGGTATCCTGTACAATGGTGGGGAGAACACAGTACAAGATATGTAAAACACAGAAAGGTCTGTAGAGTAATCACTACCATCAAAAAGGAACTAGCCTTATAATGCCAAATTACAATATAGATAGCATAATACAGGCATAGGAAACCTATGGCACTCCATGTGTTGTGGCATTGCAAGTCCCATTATGTTTTGCCAGGTGCCAGGTATTACAATACACTTGCATAAATTGTATAAAGGTGACAAATATTTTAATAAAACAGGCATCATTTTAGCAGTCGTGATTGGACACCCTAGAGACCATACTGTATTAGGAGCAAGCTGTAGCCAGTATCCCGCGGGATAAGCAGGAACGCCCCCCACGTGTGTGTAACTGGGAGGAGAGACAGACTTTTGGATCTGTCGACCCGTGACTGACATGAGAGTGGCACAATGATTGAATACCATTAGTCTACATATAGTGATTGGTTACCTGTCTGCGCAAGTCTCTTGTTTTCCGTGTCATCTTATCTATTGCAGAGTTGAGAGCGTCACTTCTTTCCTTCCGTCCAGTCTATAAATACATTAACAATTATATATTATTTACATTCCCAAAGAAGGCACTCTAACTAAATGTACAGATAATATACCTGTAAAACTATACACTGTTTTAATGGAACGGTTATGTTAAAAAAAAACTTAAATACTTTAAATAAACCAAAAACTACATCAATAACAGCAATGGATTCTCCCTTACAAGTCAAAGCACAACTAACTCTAAAACAAGTGTTAATTTATATTCTATGATCATTAAAACAAATCTAAAACTTACATGTGAATGCTTTTAAAGTTGTGAAATTCCTGTCAATAACCACACTTACAGCCTAAGGTTACAATTTCCTTTACAATAAAGGTTTAAATTCAGCTAACCATTCTGTAGTGCTGGATATGTGTATGTGTAGGACACTGCTGCAGAATCAGCATATATGTATGTATGTATGATAGAATCTATCTCCTTTCATTCAATTAGGAATGCTTTCCGCTGTGAAGAAGAACTTGCCATTATGGGGGTGGTTAGTTTTACTATTAAAGTAATGCAGCATTCTTCCTTTATTGGATATGATGACAGAGGGCATACCATGTCTATTTGTGTTCTAAAACGCTGATTTCACATCTATATGGTGATCTTAATGTTTTAGATGTCTTAGGGCCAGATTCAGCTTTTCACTCTTATGACTTACACTCATGAGTTACACTCTCATGGGCAAAACCATGTTGAATTGCAGGGGAGGCAAATTTAATTAGTTGCAATCAGTATTAAAGGTGACAGCTGATGTTTCCTAGCACAAGTGTAATAACAGTGTAACAGTAACGCTGGTNAGTATCTGTGTGCAACATGCAACAATAAAAAAAGTATTCTCCCTGCATGCACACACTGACATTCATTTTACCCCCCTGCAATTCAACATGGTTTTACCCATGAGAGTGTAACTCATGAGTGTAAGTCATGAGAGTGAAAAGCTGAATCCAGCCCTTAGAGTCTGGGACCTTAGTGTATGAAAGAGCACCCTACCACAGGTAGTCCAAAAGCTTACATACTCACAGCTGATGGTAATATTAATTACGTGTAACAATAATGCATAATAGTGTTAATAAGTGGAATATTACACTAAACTATAAGCTTAATAAATGCACCATACATTTCCCATGTATTCTGTGAGAAGATCCTGCAGTGCTTGACGGACTGAATTACATTCAGCTACGATCCTTTCTCTGCGGTCATCTCGAGTACAGGAGGAATCAGCCATCAAAGCAGCCCCACTTATGATGCTTTCCAGCCGTTCTTCCAAAGAAGGCCTGAATCTTTCTTCGCTGAACCCGAGGGGATCCACAATTATTTGTTTCTGATAGAAGTGAAAATGGGAAATCAGTCACTGATTAGATTATAGATACCAGTTTTACAGGGTAGTCTAAACATGAACATTATTCACAATAATTAGGTGTGGTGGTCAGATATTCACTTTCCCTGTGGTAAATCCTGCATTCTGGTATAGCGCCTGTGCACAAAATAGACTTCCTCCAGATCCAGACTGACATGCTAATTGTACAGTACTGACCTACCTAAGCTCAAATAAAATGCATATTTCACATTTTACGTGGGAACATATGAAGTCTCTAGTGCACAACAGAGCTCAAAGTACAGCAGATCATGACACAATACACAGAATATATATGTTTATTACATTGGGTTGGGAATTTTCTTTGGGTTTTGTGCAGTAGGCATTTTTTTGAATCTGTCCATTTCCAGAATCTGAGACCAGAGAATCATGTTCACAGAGCTTATTTTATTTAACTAGTTTGTCTGGAGAATATGTTCCCTAATGGAAATGGATGCCCACACACTGCATCCAAAGTAATTGGAGAGGAAATCAGAGGAAGGTAACAGCATGGACCATATGGTGGAGGCAATGCTTCATAACTGAACAAAACTGGAACAGTTAACCTGAGGAACAATTTTCTGATTTGCATAAGGCCATACGAATATACGACTGACTTCCATGCAGCTTTCTCCTAAGAATGAGGCTTCTACACCATGATTTGTAAGAGAAAGCCCATTTTCCAAACATGTGAGTACAAATTGTCTGTGCATGTATACTTCACTAGCTCACAACAGGTAGTTACACATAATGCGGCCATTAGATCTGGTTTCTGTGCACTCCAAAGAGCATAACTTGCCTCTGTGAGTTCATAGTTAGGCATGGTAGGCTAGGGGATGAATTTACATTTTATAGTATGGGATGACCTAAACCCTTGTTCAGATCTCTTTCCGTAGACAACCTCCCAAGGATGGGTGTGGAGACTTACAGGCTTCTGTGTGTTTGAGGAGAATGCCAAAGTAGTGAACTATCCTCCTACATTCGGAAATTAATAGTGTCTTATAGAAGAGGGGCTTGCATTCTTAAAACACTCCACTATCATCTCAAAGAGTGAATGATAACTAGTATCAGGAAAAAGACACAGGTCTAACCTGGAGAAACAGAGTCTATGAAAAGTAATACCCTACTTCACTCCAGTTAGGCAACAAAAATACAAATAAAGACTCAAATATGTAATAAATAGAGGGAGCATTATACGAGAATCACTGTCTTTGCCATCATGAAGTGTGTGGAAAAGGACAATATAGTTACTTACATCAAAATTGTTTAGCGCAATGGCAAGCTCTCCTCCTCCATGCTGTGATGATATCTCATCAGATGAGGTTGCTTGGGCTGCATTGGAGATGCCTGTAATGGATTGCTGCAGCTGCTTATAAATCAGGTCTCTGTTTGCTTTGTATGCTGCTATGTCAGGATGCTGCAGACATGCCTGGGAAGCAGTATACAGAATTGGAATATTCTTCTGAAGAATTCCTCGAGCCGCAGCCATTTGATCCCTGTGGCCCACATCTTTCAATTCCTACAGTAAGCAAATAAATATACAAATCATATTGAATAAACAGAATCAGATGTAAAGGAGACAAATACATCATAAGGCATAAATGAAATCATCATAAATGGCTGTTAAAATGTCCAATGTCCCAAAAATCCATAATCAAGTAAAAATTGAGGCAAATATGCCTATAAGTATGGAGAAGATCCCTACCTTAGCTTTTCTGCAATGTCCTTGTTTATATGCAGGGCATTCTATACATACATAACCAAACACTGAAACTGCGATTGTAAAGGTGCAGAAACAAAAAACAGATTCTCATATGTATAGGACGAGACCACAATTGACCCCTATCTTAACTATTCTGCACCATCCCAGTCTGGAACTCTGGATAGTACAAATACATGTAAGTGCTTGATTAACTGATAACCTAATTGTCCCAGACACCTGCGTAATAGCTTGTAATATGTTAAGTGATATGCCATGGGGATCCTACAACTTGGTGTCCATGTGATGATAGCACATATCTACTTTAATGCAGACACTGGATGTGAGGTACTTGGTTAAGGGTGGCAAAGTGTTTGTACTGTAGACTAAACATAATTATACTGTGCTAACTTAACAGCTGTATATACTTTAACTGCCAACTTAATTGTGTTACCTGTTGACGTTTTGCAGTCATTACATTTAATTTCTCCACCTCAGCTCTCAATGCTTTATATTGTATTCCAAGATCCTGCTCTGTGGCAGCGTTCCTTAATTTTGCAATGCCTTCTTCCACCTTTACGGAAATTAAAGATATAAAGATGATGCTAGTTGGGGTTTTGATGTTTTTTGTTTACAATTAAAGAAATATACAACCGGTACACACACACACACACACA
>JABWIB010000035.1:4929-17999 GCA_016617825.1 Platyplectrum ornatum | reverse complement strand
ATATACACATTACCACTTTCAGTTGGACAAGTAGTTTGTAAACATCTGCCATATCAGCCAAAATAAGTAATCTTGTCACTGCCGATAACAAGGCGCGTGCTGCTCGAACCATGTTTCCACGCTTCACAGAGGAGCAAGGATCATCAGCAAACTCTTGAGATGAACCTCTCATTACTTCACCTGAAAATAATAAAACATTATTAATCTAAAGCATATAAAAGTATGGATACTGCAAATACAGGTTAGTAAACACATTGGTACCGCAGATCCTAGTTCTACTTTCAGGTCTTCTGTTCAAATTTTAACTAATGACTTTTTTCACATCTTCCGACAAGAATGAACAGTTTTGTGTAGTAGAGAACAAGACTAAACTGTAATATTTCTGTTTCATAAAATCTAAAGATTTCTTCATTAGTCCTGGCAGACCATAGGGCTCGGTTACAATCGGGCCATCACTACCTCGCTAAGGTCCTGGCAGACCATAGGGCTCGGTTACAATCGGGCCATCACTACCTCGCTAAGGTCCTGGCAGACCATAGGGCTCGGTTGCAATCGGGCCATCACTACCTCGCTAAGGATTCTAGTCGTTTGGCCATCCCTGGTCTAAAATTATACTGCTTTTATGCATGGTTATCAACACATATGATGGCTCTAATTGTATAGTTTTTGTTTTAGATCATTCTGAAAACCAACAATACATAAATCTACTGAAAAAAAGCAAAGATTATATTTGGACCTAATCTTTACTGGAGTGGTCTGATGTCTAAAACATAATGTCTAAAACATAATACCATAGATGAAGGACTTAACAACCTGCACAAGGTATATTGGATAGAGGTTTTAATTACACAATAGTACAGATCTGTACAGTACACAATAGCACAGATCTGTACAGTACACAATAGCACAGATCTATACAGTACACAATAGTACATATCTATACAGTACACAATAGTACACATCATACAGTGCACAATAGTACAGGTCTATACAGTACACAATAGCACAGGTCTATACAGTACACAATAGTANACACATCATACAGTGCACAATAGTACACATCATACAGTGCACAATAGTACAGGTCTATACAGTACACAATAGCACAGGTCTACACAGTAGGCAATAGTACACATCATACAGTGCACAATAGTACAGGTCTATACAGTACACAATAGCACAGGTCTATACAGTACACAATAGCACAGGTCTATACAGTACACAATAGCACAGGTCTATACAGTACACAATAGCACAGATCTATACAGTACACAATAGCACAGATCTATACAGTACACAATAGCACAGATCTATACAGGATTCTTGTTGGGCAATTGAACAGGAATCTGTTTTATATCTGTTCAATTGACCTGACAAATATCTACACCAGTGATTGAAACATTGGCTATGGAATAAATACCTTTGTTGAGCATTACACAAGTTTTCATTCGTAAATTTCAAACCTTATCAAACAGTATTATATGACACAGTGTCCAAAGCATCAATAAAGTCTTGTCAAAAAGTCAGTAACAGCGTCCTCACAGTGTCGGTTAAATGAACATCAGGAACCAGATGTCTGACCCTGTGACCTGTGAGTGTTCTTTCGTTATTTTACGTTTTGATGTGTGCCTGTGTGTATACATTTTTATCTCTCTCTTGCATACAGTGTCTTGTGTTCCCCATTCCCTCACTGAACTAATTGCTTACTTCAATGTTGACAATCTGTGACTTGTATCCTGCTCCCAATTCCCTTTATCTGTACCCCTTGTTTAAACCTCAATAAAAACGGTTAATAAAGAAGATTCCACCTCCCGGTGGATCACTGGGATCTTGTAAGTTGCTGGATGTAAGATACTGTCTGAATTGTTCCTTTAACATCAATTCCCTTACTACTGATGTAAAGGCAGGTTCATATTGGATTCCTATGTACTTTTATAGTGGAATACCTCCAAGCGGTTTTCTGATTCTGGAATGTATCCCATCATTTTGTTCATTTTGAGAGTTCTGTTAAGACTTGTTCCTAAGTAATAGGATTTCTATATATTTTGCCTGAACTTTACACTTTAGTAGGTTATACACTTTTTGTGAACCTACTAAAATAATATGCTATACACTGTAGTCTTTACACTAGAAAGGGTTCCCACTTCCTGTTTTATATTAGGATATTTGCCGCTATGTTTATCTTCTTTGAAAGAAACCCTTCTCTATCATCAAATAACTTAGTCTGCTTATATCTTTTAATAGTCATCTTCTTTGTATTTACAATATTATCTCTTTTGTAAACCATATTAGACACCTCTGAGTTTTCTTTTTCCTAAAAAAAAAGTGTGTAATAATAAATATTCTCCTTCAGCTACTGCACTCCATCTAGGTACCTCCACTGTGCCAGAGAATCACATACGTTTTCCAATTTCTACAGTCTAGCATCTTGGCTTCACCCACAAATCACTCAGTCACTATTTGCAAGCACTAAATATAGGATTTCATCTTTATGAGTGGGCTCTCCCACTCATTGTTTAAGGGATGCTCCCTATAATGACTTTAATAATGTCCCCCTATATAACGGTTACCTCAGAGGGCACAATTATCATTTCAGCGATGTTCTGCAATATGACAGTGCCCATATCTTAATCTTGTCCTTGTGGTGTATATTTTACTCCAGTATGAAAAATAACCTTCTTTGTTTCAATTCACCAACAATGGGTTTTAAGCAATATTTATTCCTTTGCTAAAATACACCAATAACCTCTTTGAACCTACTATCCATTCTAATCCCAGTACAGCAAGGTCAAAGGGATTTGTACTGTATCATAATTCAATGATAACCAGAATATCCAGATGATCGCTCGTCATTATGGTAATTAGTTAGCACTTCTTCATGTAGCAACTAAGGAACAATATACATGTTTGTTGCGTTGGTCCAAATAGCACCCAGACAGCAAGCCTGAGCCCTGATAATTAGCAAACTACACGACCCCCCCCCTCCCTAGCCACGCTGATGGTGATTATCTATTAAAACAAGAATAAGTCTGTCTAGTCTTTTCAAATGTTTAATGGTTCAATAAAATAATAAGTGATACTGGAACTATAGTATGATATACCCCGTTCAGATTGCCTAAAAAAGGACAGCTCTAGTGGAAAAGGCGCCGTTTGAAGGCAATCTGAACGATGCCTTTTGAAAACGGCGCCTGAGGATCGGCGGCTTCCAGAGCCGCTGAAAAAGAAGTTTTTTCGTCGGCTCGCCGCCTTTCTTAAAGCAAACTGAAAGCTCTGGAGCCGGTCAAAACATGCCGGCTCCAGAGCGTATGAGGGGAGGCGATTGGCCTAAAAAGACATGTGATCATTACGATCACAGTCTTTTTAGGTTCTCTCCCCTTCTCGCAGGACGCCGGGTTCGCCGGGTTTATCATACATAGAATTGTTGGATTCGATTATTTAAACAATGGTACAATGTTATATATAGCTCCACCAGATTACGTAGCACTTCACATTTTTAAACAATAAAACATGACTTGTTGCTGTCAAAATCCAAACTGATTAATATTAAATACTGAAAAACTGATTAATATTAAATATTTATTAATATTGAATATGTAATTAGTGGAGAGAATTGTTTTTATGTTAAAATGTATGTGGATGGTTGTCAAGCTTAGGTTCAACAAGTAGTTTCTATAATTTCATACACTATGATACTTATTTCATTATAATCAAACTGCAAAGAATTATGAAGTATATAAAAATTGAATGAATATATGGTGTTGCCTCTGTATTAAAATGAAATCAGTCATACAACAAGATGCCTTAAGCAATGCAATAATACATGGGCCTAAATTCACTAAGCGGGGAGATTGCAGGGGAATTGAAAAGTGGAGTATGTTGCCCATAGCAACCAATCAGATTCAAGGTCTCAGTTTCATTTTACATACTGGAGAATGTGATTTCGAATCTGATTGGTTGCTATGGGCCACGTTCCCACTTTTCAATTCCCCTGCAATCTCCCTGCATAGTGAATTTAGGCCACAGTCTATAAATTTTTACAAAATTGGAGGTGTCTACAGGAAATCGGTTGGAGATCAGTCTTTCAGTATTGCTCTTATCTACACTGTAAGTGCTAGAAAATGAACTCTTCAGCCTTCAAGGAAAAAAGTTTCTATGGACAAATGGCCAATGAAATGGTCATGAAACTCATCACCCCAGTCTATCTGTCTATGCCACCCAGTTCATTGATTATGATTTACATTTCAGTCAATTACAAAAGTCAATTTTGGGAGGACAACAGTAACAAATTGTGTCTCCAGAAACCAAAACATTTTAATGAAGGAACTGAAATACCTGAATATTACGTTTTCAATTCATTATTCATCTCCGTTTCTGATGCTGGTTTGTAAGTAACTATGTGTTGTGTCGTGTCCTGTCTTGTCTTATATGTATAAGAAAACTGTCTGGCTTAAAATGTATTAAAAAATATGTTGGTTTTTTCTCTTCACTATGGGGCCGATTCAATTAGGCATCACACCTAATATTCTTCCTTACGCTATTTTCATAAGGGAGGAAAACTCGCGATTTTTAGCTCGCGGCTCATTGATCCGCGTATAAAAATCTGCGAGGTTTCCTAACCGCACATCGGGCCCCTATGTCTCTATATTAATGTTACTAGGAATTATTTTCTAATTGGTGACTAATGAGGGTATAATTATCTGTTTTCATACCTATGTAAGCTTTGTGAATTTAGACCATCAGTAAAATGTTTTTGAAAACGGACAGAATGGGTGGGTAAGAGGGCCCTGCTTGCAAGCTTACACTCTATAGGAAATTGGAGTTTGATACAAGGGGGCAAGTGCTATTTGTTATACAATCGACCAGCCAAGTTGTATGGTATAAATGCACTGCATAATCCAGTCACACAGCAGTGTTAGTAGCAGAAATTGAGGGTCATTATAGTATGGAAAGAGTGTCCCAAGTTTGTGTTGTTGTGAAATAGAAAGGTGAACTGAGATGTAGATTAGTTATAAGTGAGTTATAGATGAACGCTGAAATTTTTTTTTTAGATTTCAGGATAGTCTTACCGGACGAGGAAGGTTATTCCAGAAGGTGGGTGCAGCCTGGGAGAAGTCCTGTAAGCGGGAATCAAAGCATTTGTTTAAAGCAGAAGAATGTTGTACACCCTGTGAGGATCTGAGAAAACTGGGAAGTTGGGATATATCTGGTGATGAATGAGTATATGTATGAGGGTGCACCGCTATTGATGGCTTGTAGGCTTTGTATTTGATTTTGTAAAATACAGGAAACCAGTGTAGAGACGGACAGAGTGGACCAGCACTAGAAGATCAGTCTGGCTGCTGCATGTAAGGGGAGCGATTTTATACTGTGGGGGTCCCAATTAGCAGAGCATTGAAATAATCAATTAGGGAGATGAATAATGCATGAATGAGAGTGTTTGCAGCATCTTGTGTGAGGTATATGCATATTTTATGTAACAGGATTTAGAAACATGTTGTATATGTGGTGTAAAGGACAGTTTAGGGTCAAGTGTAACACCTAGACAGGGAGCTTTATGAGTGGAGATTATTTCAGTATTGTCAACAGAAATATAGGTCAGCTGGAAAGCTTTATTGGCAGGAGGAAAGATTATTAGTCCTTAGTTCTAACTAAACTCTAAATGGTCTTGCCTTCTTTATTTTTTCCAAACATAGTAAGCAAAAAATTCCCAGCAAATTAAAAATAGCTAAAAGTTAAGTCCAACAGACAAAGTCGACTATTAGTCTTTATACGACACCAGTAAAACATTTCTTTTTTACGCCACATACCTTGCTTCCTAACATCTTCAACTGCATCTATTAGCTCCTGTTTGAGAAACTGACTTTCCTTAGCGATCTTGTCGCCTTTCTCTAAGAAATTTTGAGTTGCTTGTTCAACCGACGCAGCCAACACATGTGCTTTTTTAGAACGTCCTTTCTTCTTATTTGATGGACCTTTATTGCTAGTGTTTACCAGTGTTGTTACCTATGTATAAAGAATGGTAAAGAATTATTAATGCCTTGATTTCTGCATCTAAAGAGCTTTTAATTTCTCATATTAAAAAATATACATTTTTAACATACTTGAAACTACTATTTACGGTAGAATTATGCTGATCACTCACAGACTTTATAAGAATATCTGTACAGCTTGCTTCACGAAGAGAATCAAAGAGTTTAATGTTTACGCTGTTTAATATGAATTTCTGTGTTCAACAGAAACAGACATACATGCAACAGTCAACCGGAGTACTTTTTATTTCAAGACTTAACCAAAAATAACATTTCATTTCATACATTTTTATTTGTTTGTTGTGCATTACAGTCATTGTTACAAAAAAAAAAAAAGTAAAAGAAAAAAGGGTAGTGAATATGTGAAACGGGGCAATACAATAAAATGGGAATATATTGAGCCAACATACATCCCTAATATTACATACTTATTGTGTGGACATTCAATAAACCAACAACTGTGTGGTCTTTTTGTATATCTAGGTCTATGGTAGAAATAGAAAATACATCAACATAATCAACAAGTGTATTGCATGTAGAAATATTTATTTATTAATTAACAGGTTTCTATATAGCGGCATCAGATTATGTAGCGCATCACAATTAATCAATGAATAAGACATGACTGGATGGTAACATACAGAATGGGTGGAGAAGAGGGTCCTGATCACAAGCTTATACTTATACAAGCTTTATATGTGCTCTGTATAATCCAGTCACACAGCGGTATTAGTAGCATAAATTGAAGGTCATTTTAGTATGGAAGGTGTGTCCCAAGTTTGTACTGTGGGATTCCAACTAAGAGCGTTGCACTAATCAATTCGGGAGATGATTAATGCATGAATGCGAGTTTTTGCAGTGTCTAGTGTGAGGTATTTACGTTTTCTGAAAATTATATATTAATGTATAGAAAAAGATTGTATATTTGTAGAAAAAGACAGCTGAGAATCAAGAGTAACACCTAGACAGTGAGCTCTATGATAGGGATCATTCCAGCATTCTCAAAAGAAATATAGAGGCCAGGTGGACAGCTTTTATTGGCAGGTGGAAAAATTATTAGATCTGTATTTGAAATATTAAGTTTTAGATGAGGGGAAGACTTTAAAGATGAAATGGCAGAAAATCATTGAGTTACACAGGCCAACACAGGTATATTTGTGTATCGCCCGCGTAGAGACAATACTAAAATACAAATGACTATTAACTGTCCAAGGGAAGTGCAATAGATAGAGAAGAGTAATTGGACCTAAAACTGAGCCTTGTGATAGTCCAACAAATAGTGATTACAAAGACAGGATGTAACCCAGGAGAGTTGTGTCCTGAATACTTAGTGATTGTTAACATTTGTAGGAGTAGCGAGTGGTCAGCTGTATCAAAAGCAGCACAGAAGATGAGAAGGTATTAGCGGAGAGAGAGGCGCATGATTTCAAGTAGCCTGTGTCACTGGCCTGTGTCACTTTATTTGGTAATAACTTTTGAATAACTTTAATTATTCAACTGACTGTTTTTCCGTGACACATTGTATTCTATTCTAAGTGGTAAATGGTTGATATAGTCTGTGTTTATTGATGAAAAATGCACACATTTCATGAAAGAATCAAAACTTCTGCCATTTTCATACTTTAACATTTTCTGTCTGTGAGAGAGCTAGTGACACCACACAAAATAGTTAATAACTAGTAATTACCATTACCTGCTTTATGTCATCTTTTTTTTTCAACCTCCTTTTACTTTTTAGGACAGTAGGGGCTCATAAACCTAGTAGCAATATTTCACATTTTCAAGAAAATTTCAAAAATGTAGGGACCAATTCAGTTTGGATGTGACTTTGGGGGGGACCCCTCTAATGTTTTATAGTGCAAACTCCCTTCCTGTCAGGGCTGGAAGGGATTAACCTTTGGTTATTTACTTTTTTTTTTTCAAAAGCTGACATAGTGCTCACACCAGTTACTATACAAGCTATCGTGAATGAAACTAATGTGAATATATATTTTTTAAAGGAAATACATTCACATTAGTGTCATTCAGAAAAGCCAAACATAGTAACCACCATGAGTACTATGGCAGGTTTTGTAGTATGAAAAAAAGGTTAAAAAATAATAAATAAAAAACCCACACAGACACAACAGATTAGATTTTTTTTAACCAGTACAGGTGTTAAAATATTAGGTGTATTAAATATACCAGGATATAAAACTCCTCTAAACTTATTTCCTTTTATGTTACCATGTTAATGTGAAGGACACACTGAGTCAGCCGGTAGTTGCGCAATGAACTGCAATTTAGCTTACATTACATGAGCCTAAATTTACTAAGCAGCGAGACTGCAGGAAGATTGAAAAGAGGGGATGTTGTCAATAGCAACCAATCAGATTCAGGCTCACATTCTCAAGTATGTAAAATGAAACTGAGAGCTTGAATATTATTGGTTACTATGGTCAAGATCCCCACTTTTCAATCTCCCTGAAATCTTCCTTCTTAGTAAATTTAGGCCAAAGAAAAAGCTCCTTTAAGTATAGTGATACCCACTTACACTCCGCCTTTGCATCTTCCACTGAGGTGCCCAAGGAGATTTGATACAACTGTGCTTTGTTAATGGTGACTCACTTACATAGACAGCTGCATAACTACTTTTACCTTAATGTTTGCATGGTGGCCAGGAGTACGGATTTATAATGCACAGTAAGGGCTTCGCTATGCCCTTATGCGTTATACTACTTACTGTATGATCCCCACTGTACAAGGGGTGATTGTGGAAAAGATAAAGGTATGTTCCTGGGTTTGGAAGTGCCTTGCGCGTGATGGGAGGGTACTAGCCTAGCCTGTATAGACAGGATAGCACACTGGTAAATTAAGCCTTCATTGGAGGAGTTCGGCTCACAGGATGTATGGGAGACAGGATTCACTTGTATGGAGACCTGGAAATATAGACTGTTAATGCACCCTGAGGATCAGGTTTGGGACCCCCTGGACTTCAGTGTTTGTTCTTGTAGGCCAGACAACAAAGAAGGAAGGTTTTGAAAGCACAATGGATTTTTATTGTATTGCAGGATGTCATTCATTCTCCTGTTGTTTGAAACAAATCCCACCTCACTCACGTGCCTATGTGTATTCCCAGATGGAACTTTTACCTTCCAAAACTTCTTCCAAAATAACTTTTAGAGACAGGTCCTGTCCCCATCTCTGGGGATGGTGTAAACATATTAAAGGCACAATGGCAAATATTACTGAACAACCAAAAGGTATAAAAGGAAATGGGAAAACAAAGGATAAAAATAAATGTAAGTGATTATAATATAAAAGGAATCAAATCTTTGCAATATACCTGAGTAACCAGAGGCTCGAGCAGTCTCTCGACTGCTAAGGTACGAATTTCCAAGCTTTTTGGATCCCACTTAAAATTAATATTTCCTGCATTTAGAGTCATCTCTATAAAAAAAGAAAAAGAAAGATGAATAAAAATCACAATATATTAAGGCCACCAATGCGGGCGCTTCATGGGAAGGATGAACAAAAGGGAGCCCAATTAAAATGTGAACGTAACAAGAAAGAAGTTAAGAGGTGGTAACCAGCAGGAGGGCATCTTAACTATAAGGTCAACCAGTCATGTAAAATACACCATACAAATTGGTAAAATTAACCAATTATACACTGAACACAGAATCAAATATAAAAAGTAACGCACCTTAAGATTGTTTGTGTGTTTCTCTTATATTTGTGTTTATCTGGGAAGTCCATGATTTTCTTTTTTATCAAAATTGTACACAAAACTCTCATCACTTTCATTTTCATTTCTCCTTATGACACATTCAGAACAAATAGTTTTTATAAGCTATTACAGACAGGGCCGTGCTAGGTCTCTGGGCGCCCTAGTAGACCTGGCACCGCACCCCCTGCCGGCAAATGACATGGTCACATCACGCCGCTTCATAATCACCTAGGTGGTGATGCCGCCCACCCTCTCAGTTTTTCATTATTGGGGGGTTTTTTCCCACCATTTTTTTTTTTGCACTGCCACTGCAGGCCGCCTACGTTGTCTAATGGGTGCTCCGGGCCGTGATTACAGAGTAGGTAAATTCATGCTGTCAGATTTAGGCATACTGATTTGCAAAAGATTTTGTTACAATTAGAGTCATCCAATCAACCATACACTGTTTTTTTGTTTACCGAGTGTGGTAGTAAGGAATCTACATTTATGTATACTGCTCATACCCCGTTCACACTGAACGATATTACGGGTTGACTGAACTGCCTGGGTAGCGTGCTTAGTGTGAATTACCCAGAATTCATTGGTCTGGTGCTGTGATTGGTGTATACGTGGACAATGTATACAAGCCGCTCCCTGCTGCACCCGTTATACTTGCAGAGTGGTGCAGCAAGAGCAGTGTATACATTGTCCATGTGACAATGTATACACCTATTACAGCATGTTTAAAAAAATAAAATGAACAGGGTTAGTGACCAGGGTAATTTAGAACCCCAGCAAACTACCCTGGTAGTAGAAGACTGAATTACCAGGGTAGTCAGTGTGAACAGGGTATTACAGATCCATAAGGTAGAGTACTTTTGGAACCAGGAGGCAGTGTAGATGAATGATCCATACCACCAGCATCCACAATGGTATGGATCATTCAGCTTCATCATATTGAGTATATCTTTTACACACTTATTCCTTAAGATCTTTGGTAACTTTTAGAATGTAATTGTAATTTAGTGTAATGACAACTGTTTTATATAGAATGACAGCTGTCTTATAAGTCATGACAGCTAAAAAAAAATCAATGTAAATGCCCGTATCTAGTAAAAGATACATGGTAAAGGGGATCTGTCGCATTTAGGTGTAAGTCCAGTTTCATGGAGTATTGACTAGTGGTGTTTATCCTCTTGTGTTTTCTTCACTTTACAAACATAATTAAGGGATGCATGTATTGTATTCCAATGTTTTGTCTTACTACTAGTACACCACTACTTTTTATGATTCATTTTAGTTACAGTTATACAATAAATATCCCACGACTTTTGTATGGAGTGATTTTATTTCAGCGTGTTATTGAATTATTATGATATTTGATGTATTATGCACATGTTGTCTAAAATGTTAAGTATAACTTGTATATATTGAATATTCTCTATAAACTTTACACTGTCCAGGCACAATAATAAATAAATGGCTCAGCTATTCTAGCAGAATGCTGCACATAAAAATATCATCATAACAAGTAATTAGAACAAGAGTTTTAGTGGGGGGCGGGGGGGGAGCTATAATATAAGTTATAATTAATATTTGAGAAAAGTAGCCATTTTTAACATGTGCTATTCTGCTTTAACATGTCATATAAAAGAGCTGTCATTCCATGGTAAACTAGCATTACTGCACATGTTATAACTTGTGTTGCAAGGTAGCGGCATGGGAGAATACATGTACAATGGATTGGGTTTATAGGTTTAGGGGATCAGTAAGAATTACTGTATAATGTCATATAAACAGCTGTCATTCCATAATAAACTACCGCCATTCCACATGTCATACCTGCCTATAAATTTACTAAGCTTTAGGATTGGAAAGTGGGGATGTTGCCCATAGCAACCAGGTTCAAGCTCACATTTTTCAGTAAATGAACCGAGAGCTTGAATCTGATTGGAAAAGTGTGGATGTTGCCCATAGCAACCAATCAAGTAGTTTAGTAAATTTGGGCCCTGATATTGTAGGGTAGAGGAGAATATATGTGTAATTCACTGGTTGTGAGGTTTTAGAGATCAGAAGAATTTGGGGCTTTATCAAGAAAAGTAGCCATTTTTATTCATTGATTTTGCATTGAGATGAAAACAGCTGTAATTCCATATACATAAGATGTCATTCCACATAATTATATGTACATTTTGGGGGACAGGTATGTGGTCATGCATATGTACAGTATTGAATCTGTAGTTTTGGGAGATCTGTCTTATTCTATTTTGTATTATTTTTAAACTAGAAGCAGAAACTTCTTATTAACATTATGGAGGATTTGACATATAAAAGAGCTGTCATTTTATGTAAACCAGCTGTTATATATATATATATATATATATATATATATATATATATATATATATATATTATTTTACCACTGTTTTCAGGTGCCATTCCTTTGAGCGGTCACTGCTCTTAGTATTTCCCCTTAAGCTCTGCTCTATCCCATGTTTCAATTATAATAAAACTTCCTAACAAGAGCAGATCAATGGCCAAGAAGTATAAAGCACCATGACAAGCTGTGCACCAGGAAGACACATTCCAGTGTACACAACAATGTCATCCAGAGGAGGGAGGGGGCACATCACATGCTGCACTCACTGCACTCACATAGGGAAGAACAACAACTTCCACAAACAGCTCAGGACACCTCCATACACCAACACAACACACCTGTATACAAAAACAACAACACACTTCATCTCTACACCACAACAACAACAACACACTTCATCTCTACACAACAACAACAACAACACACTTCACCTCTATAGGAGGAATACTCAGATTAACCCCCTCATTCCCAGAGCCGTCCTCATAGCGCCGTGTATACCGCGGAGGAGACACTACGGACCCGCAGCTCACCTGTACTTGTGATATAAACACTACCACAGAGAAGTATGCCGGAGCCGCAGCCCAACTCAAACTCCACTTTCCCAGCAGGTCGGAAACAGGATGAGACGGGCAGTTCCTGTCCCAGACACGCCCCCTCCCGTCCTGGCCCCGCCCCGTCCCCTTCAGGCCGGTAGCCGGGGGCGAGCTGACTACACTAAGGTATAGCTCTAGGTATATTTATCAGGGATGATAATAGATAATACGTGCGCATGCGCAGATCCTCTCACTGGTCCGGCTAAGGGAGACAGCGTCTCTGCAGACACGCATGTCTCCCCTTTCTGAACCCTGAAGTCTCTCATTCCCCCCCTTAGAGGGGAGGGGTAAACACTTCAGGGCAGGGAGGGGAATTTCCATGATGAGCAGCATATGAATAGGAAGAAAGTAAGAAAGTTTATATATATGTATGGAAGTAA
>JABWIB010000034.1:197321-222956 GCA_016617825.1 Platyplectrum ornatum | reverse complement strand
CCATTTATGTAGACAATAATACTGTAACCATTTATGTCAACAATAATGCTGTAACCATTTATGTAGACAATAGTACTGTAACCATTTATGTAGTTAATAATACTGTAACCATTTATGTAAACAATAATACTACAAACATTTATGTAAACAATACTGTAGACATTTCTGTAGACAAAAGTACTGTAACCATTTATGTAGACAACACTGTATCCATTTATGTAGACAATAATACTGTATCCATTTATGTAGACAATAATACTGTATCCATTTATGTAGACAATAATACTGTAACCATTTATGTAGACAATACTGTATCCATTTATGTAGACAATAATACTGTAACCATTTATGTAGACAATAATTCCGTAACCATTTATGTAGACAATACTGTATCCATTTATGTAAACAATAATACTGTATCCATTTATGTAAACAATAATACTGTATCCATTTTTGTAGACAATAATACTGTATCCATTTATGTAGACAATAGTACTGTAACCATTTATGTAAACAATAGTACTGTAACCATTTATGTAAACAATAGTACTGTAACCATTTATGTAGACACTAATGATGTAACAATTTATGTTGACAATAATACTGTAACCATTTATGTAGACAATAATGATTTAACCATTTATGTAGACAATAATGATGTAACCATTTATGTAGACAATAATGAAGTAACCATTTATGTAGACAATAATAATGTAACCATAATGTAGTACAATAGTACAGTAGCCAGTTTTCATCCAAGAAAATGTTAATGTCTTTTCTTGAGAAATAATTGGAAAAGAGAACACGCAAAAAACAATTTAATATAATGATAAGTCTCATTGCTAGATAAAACACAAAGAAGCTCTCATAGAAGATATTTAACATTGTAAATACTATGAGCAATGTATTTCTTCCTTTTATATATAAAATAAAATCTAATTTCATAACAAAACTAGGTCAGTTTTTCATTTTCATAGTTCTATTCTGACAGATACAGAATAACATTTGCAAGCAACAAGGGAATTGGTGCACAAATAAACAATAAATCATATGTATTTTATTACTGTAAGTAAAGATTTTTAGGTAGGCTGGTTACCCTGTTCATATCTTCTACCATACAAAAACCCTGTTACAGGCTTTACCAAGCGCCAACCATAACTATCACATGTATTGCATGTTCTTCAATCACTGGCCACCACTAACAACAAATGACATACTTTACTACACAAGACAACAGATAATTTCTCAACCCTTGTTCTGGCTATTAAGCTTGCCAGACACTTTACGATTATTGTGTTGATTCACCAATTATACATTTTCACCAAAGCTAAATTTTCTAAACATCAGATTATTACCCAAAAAGGCTCTGGGACGATTATCTGATCTTTTGTAATTTCTGTATGAATATCATCTAGAAGGGGCGATATCATGCATTGTGAGCCATACCTCAGTCAGCTGCAAAAGCCTCCTGTCAGTCTCTATAGGCCCTCCCTCCTCACCACTGATTATCACTCCAATGACTGCTGGCGATAATAAATACATTGTCTTAAAATCGTCCACCTCCTGTTGGCATCGATAATAAAGTGAGTGCACAGCTTTAGGATTTTAAGGCACTTGACAATTATATAATTAACTTATAGCAGTAGTTCCTGGGACCTGATTCAGCGTTCCTGGCGGCCGCACGCTGCGGCCGCCAGGTACGCTATATTCAGAGCTGCGCAAAAGCGCAGCTCTGAATAGAGCGCAGGGAGAGGGGCATGCCGTATGCCCCGCTTCCCTGCACTATGTAAAAAAACGCAGAGGCTCTGGACGCTGTGCCCGGAGCCTCTGCCAGCGTGTACTAGCAACGGTACACTCGCAGTGGAACACTCGTGCCGGCTTTCATGAAGGACAAAAAATAAATAAATAAATATTATTTAAAAAAAAAAAAAAACCCAGACACACTTTATTTATTTATTTTTTTATTATATTTTATTTATTTTTAACTTTTTGTAAAAATGTAATGTAATGAGGCAGGTAATTGTCCATAGGACAATACCTGCCTCGGTTCCACTGCGCTAGCCCTGCTAAAAGCGCACATGCAAATGAGAAAAGGGGCGTGGAACGCCCCTTTTCTCATTTCCATGTGGCGAAGTCGCAGAGGCATGGAGTCGGGCTTTGCGCCCGACTCCGTGCCATTCAGAGCCGATCTGCGCATGCGCAGATCGCCGAAACATCGCGTCTCCGCCAGCCTGAATCAGCCCCCTGGTTCCTTTGCTGTAGCAGCTCTGTTTTAACATCCTTTAACATCTGTGCCCCTGCTTACCTTTCTGATTTCTGACAACTGCATCTGTCATAATTTGTAGCCCAGAATTCCCCTCAATTGTATTACTTGTGAGTTATATTAAGGATACTCAGCTGGCATACTCTATAAATCGGAGGTGTGCGATGACACTTTATAATGTATGTGTGTTAGGAATGACATACTATATACAGTATATAGTCATTCCCAGGCCCCTAATATAGTCTCTATATGTTAAAGCATAATTCTTCACAGAACCCTAATATACCCAATATGTACTTTATATACCATGTCTATTTCAGACCCCTATATTATGGGGCTGGAGTGGTGCACTATATAAAGTACAGGGAATAGCACATACTGTAATATATATGGGGTATGTTAGGGGTCTGGTGATGATACACTATTTATTAGGCGCTACAAAGTGTCCGCAGCGCCGTACAATGGGGAATACAGACAGACAGACAGAATGGGTGGGGACGAGGAGCCCTGCCCGCAAGCTTACATTCTAAGGGAGATTAGGGATTTGATACATAGGGGTAATTACACATACACTAGGGACAATTTTAGTCAGCTGCCAATTAACCTGCCGGTATGTTTTTGGGATGTGGGAGGAAACCGGAGTACCCGGAGGAAACCCACGCAGTCACGGGGAGAACATACAAACTCCACAAAGATAAGGTTCTGTCCGGAAATCGAACTTACAGAGGGAAATTCGTGGAGACAACCTTACCTTAAGTTCTCCGCATCGGGCATGCTTAAATGTAGTGTGGCTCGGAATCCTAGATAAACCACGAACCTGTCCCCTCTGTGTAAATAGCTTTGTTTGCATAGAGCTGGATCTTTCATAACCAAGTACCAAAGCATAGATAGTGGGATGTTAATGTGAACTCCACTTTGCTTAGACTTTTTTAGCACCAGAAGTCTGAGAAAATGCGTAGTCCACCGTCAACTGGTTTCGGTCCTAAATTACTTTCATCAAGTGAGTAAAATGCAGGTTCATGACTTATTTTACTTCCACCACTGGCGGCTTTCAACTATTTTTATACAAAGCATTCAAAATATTCAAAATGAAATAAGCTGTGTGTTTCCTTTAATGCATGTCTGTTTGTTTGAACCCACAGAACAGACCACATGTTGTGTACTAAAAGACAGACAAGAGAAAGAAAGAAAAATCTATTTTCCAGTTCAACCAAATTTCAACCACATTGACAGACAGAAGATCACATTTCCCTGCTTTAGGTAGGTGGCTTCGGCAATATTCATGCCTTTCTTTTGTGTGCGCCTGTAACAGTGCTTTGACGGTCTGTGAAGCCAGCTGTGAAACACAATCGTTTTTTCAGGCCAAGCTTTTCATGTTTGTCTCTTTTGGGTTTTTCTTTTGTTGTTTGAATCACAAAGATAAACTGTGATGATGCGAAAAGGAGAAAAGGGAAATAAAGACCATATTGAGACTAAATTGTTTATGTTCCTTAAATATCTCCCTAGCACATTTTATTCATTTCTGCCTTTCTAATTAACTGTTCAGTCTCCACGTCATTGCCTTGACAAAGACAGAACCAATAGTGTGTTGTGGCACCTGTTCTAGCATCTGACAGGGACCAGACACATGGTCATTTTTCATTTGATGGTAGACAATGCAATTTCTCCAAACTATTTAGAGTTTAAAGTTTATACCAGTAGCTTCTGATTTCACTCTTGTAGATTTAATCAAATATATTTAAATATTTAGAAATCTAATTCTGTGACAGCACAGTAGCTTCATATATATATATATATGATTAAAGGGGTGTTACATAGTGTGGAAGAAGTGATTTACATAGGGCAAATCCAGTGTATACGTGTTTTCACAAATGGACCAAATCAAGACTTAAATGTTTTTTTGTTGGTTCACACAATTATTAGCTCAATTATTTACACCAGTTACATTGCCTGTATGATAATGGCAGACAAAAACCCTCAGCTATATAAAAAAAACATTAAAGCAGCATTAAAGTTTGCAAATGTTCATTAACCATTCGCCTTTTCAATTAACAGACACTAAGCTCATGATTTGGACCCAATACTAGAACTGTACAAAACAGTGCTATTGCATCTAGATAACTAAGGAATCAAAGGGACCTTAATTGTATATGGCTGTTGTGTGACTACATACAAAGAACACACTTGCATAGAGACACCAAGTCATATTTAGGTTTACACCTAAATGATGAGTATGATGATAATGATAAGAGATGTATTATCTTTTGTCTTTACTAAATTTGGTGGTATGTTGTTATTAATTTTTTTGTGTTAAAGAAAATGATCCAGATTTGCTCACACACAACGAGAACACACAAGAGGGGGAGAAAGTCCACTCCCTAACCCTAATCGGACAAGTCTTCAGGAAATTTAAACGTCCTAAATGTTACCCTAAGTTTATGCACTGATCTGCTTCGTTTACAAAGCAGGTCAGTGGTCAGTGTACTAGTCAGTGTAGCAGGCTAAACGGCATGGACCACCAAACACCTACTGCACTGACCTAAGCCATGGCCGCCTGTCTGAACTCCTGGCAGGCAGCGCCGCTTAATACTAACAATTAGAGGGCTTCATTTTCACTTCACTATCATTTCACTCAAACCTGCAGCAACAAACCAGCCACAGAACTACAAGCAGCAAACCAGCATTAGAACTGTAAGCCATCCATTATAACATTTGAACTTATCTCTTATTTGTATACTTCATGGTTTCCGAAACTTTCCATAAATTATTTTGGAGTAATTGCTGTTTACATGACTTCAATATTCTGATATGTGTATATATAAATGATCAATAAGATGGGATGTACCTCCATTTATTGTAAATTAGTTATTCATTTTGATTACATACGTAACATGGAGCATCCTATACCCCTATTATATTCTGTTTACATTATCTTTAAAACGTCTGTAGACAGGAAGATATAAGCAGTCAAATTCACATATCTATTGCAATTTCTACCAGGAACTGCCATCAGACAAGTGCTCCTAATTTAATTTTCATTTCCACTTAATTAAAAGACAATGTTCCAGTCCCATTAAATAAAGTATCACTGTATATAATCGAGGGTCTTATCGCCTAATAGAATACACATTCAGTTAAGTTTACCAATGAGAGCATTAATGCATAATGAGAACCTTGTACAAGGATTACAGTATTTACATTGAAATTACTCTTTCTTATATCTTTAAAAAGGTTTTTTTAGATACATTTTTATAGCTGCCCAGAGAGTAATTACCAGCTGAGCAATCTGTGTGCTTCCATCTTCTTCGGTTATATTATCTATAAGTATGCTGAGAATCGAGATAGTGACAAAAAATGTATTTGCACATGAAACAAAAATGCTTTGGATTTTTCTATTAATTCGCTCTCCATCTATTAATTCTCTCTCCTACAACAAGGGAACATAGTCTGAAAGTTGAAACTCCAATGTTTACAATACATCACAGGCAGACTGGGCGCTTTTACACTGCTGTAGTCTTACATGTGGATGGACATTTTGTACAGACCACCAATCCACACAGTGGTCTTTACCACCTCCACTTTTCACACACCTATTGTACACTTTAAATGTTGCACCATTTCAACCCTGCACATTTTAAGACGGAACATAAGACTGGATCCTCAGTTCTCAGTTCAGAGATGAGCTTTTAAACCCCTACCTTATGGATTCTGTTGCATGAAATGACAGCAATGAAGAATCCAGGATAGTGGGTAAGAGCTGAAAACCAACCTTACTCCATTATTACCATCCTTTCCCCTATGCCATGTACATGTGTAGCCACCTCTTCTCACCCCCTCCCGCCATACACAAGGTCTGGATCCCATGGATATCGATCCATGTAGTACATAAAGTATGCTTTTTACAGCATTTTGTTATGTGCATGCACGCTCCCTAAAAAAACACACAACGTCTGCAAACTGCTTGAGGAAGTCAAGAGTGGATGGATCTCTGGATTCAGTCCTATTTGTCCAAGTAGAATTTAGGAGTTCTTTTCATTTAAATATAGATACATGGAGACAAGATCACCTATCTGAGTTAAGCCCTCTCCCATAGGTGTCTATTATTTCTGTTTCAAATCATAAATTTTGGTACCTCCGCATTCACTATTTGGGGGATTAGTGGTTTAAATGCATTACTGTGTCTTTATAATCAAATGATCTAATTATAAGTTGACTCTCAAATTATTAATGTCTTTGTTTTAGAATGATATGTGTGTTGGCTACTTCACAAGTTTTAAGTACAGATTATAAATCTCAGTATGTATTAGGACAGGAATACGGAAGTATGCCATACTGGCACTTCACCCACTGATTTAATCGATCAACCACAAATCTCCATTGATTTCTATTATATTCTTTGTTTCCATAACAATGCTTCTAAATTTCCACTTCGACTTCTTCTAGCAATACAAGGATTATACTGTAGAGTGAATATCTCCATCTTGTTTTGAAGTATTATACAAAAACTCACAATTCCATTTCTTTCAAAATTCTAATTCTAGTGCAACCAGCAAGGACAGAGTGAAAGCATACCGTCCAACATATGGGAGGCCAAAAACAGGACAAATAAGTCCTACCTTGACTTTGCCCAAATCTACCCCAACTCCACTTAGTCCAGCCAACAGGGACAACATTGAAAATAAAAAAACAAAAAAAGAAAAACTCATTGCATCCAGTTGATTATCCAGCTGATTATCAGGACAACCTGGTAGGTGGGTAGGGCAGCGGGATTGCCACCCGCTAGAATCGGGACAGTTGGAAGGTCTGATAATAGAGCTTAGACATGAAAGCTAGCAGAAACCTATTCTCTGTCCTGCTTACAATTGTAATGAGAACATACAGTTATTATATGCGGTGCAAGGAGTTTCCTGTTAATTTAGTAGCGGTTTCTATAGAGGGAGAAATAGGAAAATAAAGCATCTGGCAAGCCTAACATAATTCTTGTCAAAGTAACTTTAGAATGAGAATTTTATGCAGGAATACCGCTGGATGTCTTTCTTCTTTCATAAGAGGAACAGACTACATGATTACTATGAGAGAATTAGTGATTCTGATCTGCATTAATGCAGCATTTGTACTATTTATCATGGAGTGCCTACAGTTGTTTGCGTCTTTCAGATGGAGAGATAACTGTGTTTGGTGGATTCCTCGGGCACCAGGCCTGTAATGAGGACTGAATTTAATAAGGCATGTGTTTATACTCTGCAGTATAAGAAACAATCAAGCATTATAACTTAGGGTTTTCATGATCTACTTATTTTCCAGCAGTAAAAGCACTACAGGGTGTATTAAATGGAGTTTCTAAAGAGGGGCAAATAGAGATGTCGTCCACAGTAGATCATAGATGTCATCAGACACATTCTAGTATAAAGAAAAAAAATCTAATTGCAAATTTCTATAGAGTATAAGAATATTTCGCTGGCAATCATTTCCCCTGCACCCCACCTCCAAGAGGCTGTAAAAGTCAATTTGTGGAGTATCTCCATGTCCACATGTACATGATGACCGATTTAACCAGGACTGGATTGGATTGTAGGAAGGAAACGAGAGTCGGGAAGTCAGCAACACAGAGAAGCTGTTATTCTGACAACAGTAAATGGGGTCGTTCATAAATGAGGATCGTACATAAGGACTTACTATTAACCTACCTCTTCCCCCCCTACATACGTACACTCTATATACAAGCCGTCCTGTCCCACACCACCATTAGAGAAGCTTCCTACACAGAAGTCTCGATTTCGAGGATTCAGATCTGGGCTGGAAGTCTGCTGCATTCACTTATTGAGTAATAGAATGGCCACTCCTTGGAAGCCTGAATCTGGCCAAATGAAACTCAGTTAGGAGAATTAGATTTCCGAATGATGCCACAATTTATATAATGTAGACGCCTGTGGAAATTTTAAGTTAGGCAATGGAATTACAAAGTCTTCTGTACCCTTCAAGAAGCACCTTAACCTTCCTGTTTCTGAAGTACAAAACTGTAAATTGCCTTTTTCCTTGCCGAGCTGTATTATAGGAATATTCTGTGAGTCCTTGTAGAAGAAGAAAGCTGCAATTATGAAAATTACATTAAAATAATGTGCAGCCATTACAGAAAAAACAATGATATTAATCTTGAACTTTCATATGGATTTAAATGACACTGACACCATGAGATTGTTTAAAGAAGCATCTGTGTAATATACCCTATGCATGGCACAATATTTTCATTTACCAAATACATTATCTTATTACAAAATGTAAGTATTTTTATAGACACTTTCAATTTTGGAGATGGCATGTTGCTTTACGAAGGTCATAAAAAAAACAAAAAAGAAAATGATAATAATCACACAACTTTTACCATTATGGACATTTTTGTTTAAGTACACAAACAGGGCCAGCTCCATTACAGGGCAAACTGGAAAGTTGTCCCAGAGCTGCCACATACAACAATGAATACAAATAAGCATCCGCCTCCATATTCAGATCAATGTTTCTGACTTTCTCTTTCTGCCTTCCGGGAGGTCGCATGACGGAGAAGCAGTACATGATGTCAAGTATGTGACCGAGTCCAACTCCTACTAAAACCATGTGACCTTCATACAAGGGGCCAGCAGTATTGGAAATAGTAACTTCATTAAATAACTGCTCTTAAATCCAAATCCCGGAGGTTTCAAGGAGCAATGGCAACATTTTGGGAGTCTTTCTTTCTTTGCAAAATCATTTTTGGGGTTGGGAAAAACTTACCTGTAAGTGCCGTGGAGTTGATGATTGTCATGGATGGTTGTCATGAATGACCATGTAGAAATAATGTTTCCAGACCAGTGTCGTTTGAACATTTTGAATTGGGCAGCTAGTCCCCTCCTCTTCGCGGTGCCCACACCACCCCCTTCAGTAGCTTGAGTGCACTCCAGTTATATTGTAGAATCGGGTAAGTTGCTCAGGCAGCCAGCACTTTACCCAATCTTATATGGAGCTTGGTGCATCTATGAGTCATTTTACGTCATGCAAATTCTATACCATAAGAAATATATAAATTATTTTTTATTTCGTTTTTTTTTCTTTGGGGTAGAGGGCTGCACTTTAGTGTTCTTGTGCATTATTCTGAGCATTTATATGCACTTACTAAATACAACTTGGCCTGAATTTACTAAGCAGGGGGATAGCAGGGATATTGAAGAGTGGGGATGTTGCGCTTAGCAACCAATCTGATTCAATGAGAGCTTGAACTTATTTGGTTGCTATGGGCAACATCCCCACTTTTCTCTTATCTCCCTGCAATCTGCCTGCTTAGTACATTTAGGCCCTTGTGTCTTGCAGAGAATTCTTTGATCCTGTGTCTAGGATAACTAAGAACTTAAAGTCACGCATCTGCCATATCATTCTGCTTTTAGCTGGTACTGTGACCTAGAAAACTATCGATTCAATCAGTACAGAGAATAGACATGAGAGAGAAAAGGGTTTCTTCTATTTTCCTGCCATTAGCTGGACAGATAAACGTGCCATTCATTACATAGGCATGCTTCCAATGCTGGGCAATAAATGTGGCTCACTTCCTATTGTAGTGTTTATACTGTTTATACTTCTATAGAATAAAACTCTTTAAGCAAAGGATTTAACACTTTAAGATACAATTTTTCAGCATCTGTAGAACTTAGTGGGTTAAAAGAAATACTATGCAGAACCGCAGCATCCCATCCTCTTTAAGTGCTTATTCCAAAAACAAAAAGAGTTTTCATGCGCTGTATCCATATTTGGCAGTCAATCATCCATTATTCTTCCGAGATGGATTTCAGAGTAATTGCTCCTCCAACCAACGCGGAATGGTTTTATTTTAGATCCTGCTGCTGAGTGAGGGTTGATTGACATGTTCCACAGACGGTTCAGCCTTCCTACATTTGACTTATAAAGTCACTTTTCTTCCATTCATGTATTTTATAGTAGGGCAATAGTCTTTATATGCCAGTAAATCACCAAATAGAAAATGGCGCTGTCATAAAGCAGATGAAATTGCATTCGCTATGTGTGGGAATTTGTTATTTTGCATCTCATTTACACTAAATATCCATATGGGTGTGTTCAAATGACTATATTTCTCTGCAGACTTGCAATGTTTGCCACTTCCTGGCACTGGATGGCGCAAACTATATCTCAAGGTTTTATCTGAGGAAGACTCAGTTACATACGTTTGTTATAATGATGTCTGACACATTCATTCCAGCTGGGGCATGCTAAGCAGCAGTGATGTACATCTTGGATGATGCAGGGTTCTAAACCAGCCAGGGTAGGCAAACTGCGCTCTCCAGGTGTTGCCAGCTACACCAGCATTGTCAGGTATCTATGCCTATGCAGTTAAAGCATGCTGGGACTTGGGGTTTGACAAGACCCTTTGCCTACTCCTGACCTAGGGTATGGGTAAAATGCTTAAAGTGTAGGGGGTATATTTACTAAGCCGTGAGTTTGCAGTGAGATTGGAAAGTGGAGATGTTGCCCATGGCAACCAATCAGATTCAAGCTTTCAGTTTTATTTTACACACTGGAGAATGTGAACTCGAATCTGATTGGTTGCTATGGGCAGAGCCGCCATTAGGGGGGGACAGCCGGGCCTACAGTCCCGGGCCCGGTTGTCCTTCCACCCTCCAGCAGTGGCCCGGCTCCCCGTACTGGTGAGCCGGCCACTGCCGGCAGCCTGCAAAAATCACGTGGACGCCATAATTGGCGTCTATGTGATTTTAAATTGGCCCGACGCCTGCCATTATGTGGGGGGCCCGGCCACTCAGGACTTTCTGAGTCCCGGGCCCGGGCCATCGTGACGGCGGCCCTGGCTATGGGCAACATCTCCACTTTCCAATCTCACTGCAAACTCGCGGCTTAGTAAATATACCCCTAAATCTGAGAAAAACCATGTTCCCATGTGTTGGGTGAAAATGAAATAATTATCTATTTATTTTTTATAATTTTTTATTAAGTTCACTTTTCTTCTCAACTCTAATTCTAACTTATCTCACAGTGTGTTGAGAGGGCTTCCGTCTCACCACAGTTGCCCACACTTATTTATTACAAGGTTGTTACATTCATTTGTTATGTAGTGCTTTACAATTTGTATCAGACAGACTTGGTGGCCCTGCCCGCAAGCTTACATTCTAAGGAGACTAACACATACACCCTGTTCACACAGACTACCCTGGTAAATCTGTTTTAGGCGAGCAGGGTTGTCAGCTGTGGATATGAATTACCCAGGTAATTAACCTTGTTCTCTGTGCTGAATTACCCTGGTAATTCACAAATTACCCTGGTCAACACCGTTCACACTGAACTAGGGTAGTTAGTAGTCATTTTAGTGCTGTTCACACAGAGCACACTACCCGGGTACTTCATTCAACCCAGGAAGTTGGCTGACTTACCCGGGTAATAGCCCTCTGTGTGAACGGGCTATTTGGGGCAATTACACATACACTAGGCACAATTTACCTACTGCCAATTAACCTACTGGTATGTTTCTGGAGTGTGGGTGGAAACCGGAGCACTCGGAGGAAACCCGCACAGACATGGGGAGAACATACAACCTCCACACAGATATGGACTTGTCCAGGATTCGAACTAACAACTTCAGCGCTGTGAAGTGCTAACCACTGAACCATCACGCGTTACACCTGCAGTGCTGTGCTAGAGTTCCAGGTTTTGTGGGCAGCCCTGGTTGCAGGTGGGATCTAGGTGTTTCAGCTCACCCAGAGCCAGCAGGAACTCAGCTGCACTCACCATTGTGCAGCGCTCTGATGCCTGTTAGATGCCAGTGATCAGTGACTATTAATCAATGGCAGTGGTTGTGGAGCATTTCTGTGCCACGAGAGCATGGTGGATGGTGGCTACAGGCTATTGAAGCAATAGCACAAGATGCGCTGAGACTCCTCACAAACAGAAACACGCACCTCTGCATAACATACAGTGACATCCCATTTCCCTGCATGTAGGGGAACCGGGAGCCATAAGCACCGAGGCTACAGCTGCTATAGCTGCAGTCTTTGTATTTTCATCCCCATTCATTTTGTTTAACTACACTTTTATTCAGCTCATCCGTCTGTTTTCCAGGCAAATTCAATTCTTTTCGCTCCCATTAAGCAGTTTGGCTACCGTAATTACGGGAAAAAGAACACAACCAGCTTTTTCCCATCTTCTCAGGGAATTGCTTCGGCCCCCATGAGCAATCCATGCACCTGCAAACCCTCAGGCCCTTACCAGTAACCTATATCACCTAATAGCCGCATGGCTATGCCTGTTGATAAAGACAGTTCAGGATAAGTGACAATGTTTATTATATAGACAATTATTTAAAGCACAAAACTGTGTCAGAAAAGCTGAAGGATTACAATTAGATACTTAATTAACCATACTGTTATAGACATTCAAATTCTGTGAACTTGAAAATGAGCCACTGGTATAATGACAATATAAAACATAAACGCATGCCGTGATGAAACCGTGCCTGGCATACGTATCTAATTTGCCCCATTATTTCCATATGTATATTTTTATGATGACATTAATGGAATACTTAAAGATGAAGAGTGAAGCAATATTCTAAAACAAGACATTATTTCATTTTCTAGTGCAAATGTTTTAAATGTAAAAACACTAGATACAATTTCTGTATTTCAAAAAGTGTGTACTACCCCGTTCACACAGAAGGCTATTACCTGGGTAATTCAGCCAACTTCCTGGGTTGAATGAGATACCCGGGTAGTGTGCTAAGTCTGAACGGCGCTAAAATTACTACTAACTACCCTGGTTCAGTGTGAACAGTGTAGAACCAGGGTAGTTTGGGAATTACCGGGGTAGTTTGGGAATTACCAGGGTAATTCAGCACTGTGAACAGGGTTAATAACCAGGGTAATTCAAATCCACAGCTGAAAATGAATGTCAGTGTTTGCATGCAGGGAGAATACTTTGCATTTTGCACACAGATACTGACCAGAGTTACTGTTACACTGTTATGAGACCTGGGCTAGGAAACAACACCACTCAATTCTAATGCTGTGCACAGGTCTTACTAATAAGACCTACCCCAAAAATAAGCCCTACCCTAATTTTTGCAAAACAGTCCAAAATAAGCCCTACCCCGACAATAAGCCCTACCCCGACAATAAGCCCTAGTGAATTCCCCAGGACTTGGGGTCATGATGGGGATAAAAGCAGGACTGTTTATATAAATCTCTGTCAATGTTAATTAAAATAAGACCTACCCCGAAAATAAGCCCTATGGTGTTTTTTTTGGTCCAAAACAATAATAAGACAGAGTCTTATTATCGGGGAAACACGGTAATGAAATATACCTCCCCTGAAATTCAACACGGTTTTGTCCAAGTCAATAGTGCCTAAAGTCTGAATCTGGTCCAATGTTGCTTAAGCTCTGGCCAGTGATTTGCATTGCTGTGTATGACAGTGGGTCATGGGTTTAAGCAGTGGGTCATGATTTGTGCTACCCTCCCTCCCCTGTTGTGAATGCAGGAGTACTGTCCACATTTCAGGAGACTTCCAGGGGAGTTTTAAAGTCTAGAATGAAGAATAGAGTTATACCAGGTTACTGTATTAGAATTCTATCAACACACTATACATTGGAAAGTGAAGTTAAAACAAAAGTCTTTTCAATGTAAGACGCTAAAACTGTTTCTGCACTAAATGATGCTCATTTCAGTACACCTTTGTTCAATGAAATTACCATAATCATCATTAAAGTCTAAATGGAACTAATTAGTACAATGCACACAGTGCTATTTTTTTCCCCGGAGTGAACATTTCCAAAGATTAATTTTCTTGGGCAAATTAGCTGAAACACAATGATGCATCTGTCAGCACTGCCACAGCTACAGGGACAGATACATGTATGCCATCCAATAGACTCATATTACTGGGCATGATACAAGTTATAAATAACTGATCCATCTATGGTCTATCCCATACCCTCAACCATCCCAATTTCTGCGGGACAGCCGTGCTTTTGGGGGAATGTCCCGGTGTCCCGATTGCCTAAAAATTAACAATTTGCTGCGAACATGACTGAGAAAAGGGGGTGTGACTTGGGTGTGGCTATGACAGTGTTTGGGCGGGGCTGGGGCGGGGTTTGGGCAGACCTGGGTAGTGTTTGTGTGTCCCGATCTCACCTGGGGACATGTTGGGTGGTATGCTTAACCAGGTGCAAATTCTGTGTTATTGTTAAATCTAAATAAGAAAACAGTGGTTTTCTCCTGCACATCAAGCATAAGGGCCTTCATTTACTAAGCAGGGAGATTGCAGGGAGATTGGAAAGTGGTGATGTTGCCCATAGCAACCAATCAGATTCAAGCTCTAGGTTTCATTTTACATACTGGAGAATGTGAGCTCGAATCTGATTAGTTGCTATGGGCAACATCCCCACTTTGGCTGTGATTGGCTGTGACCCACAGCAGTGGGGGATTGGGGACGATTACCATCCAATTTCTTTTTGCCTTTCATTCCAGTGGACCCTGGTCAGGCCTCTATTTTAAACCTCACCTTATTCTAAATGAGATAGGTTACAAATATACGGGGGGATGTTTATATTATAATTTCACATATTATTGTGCAGAAGGAATGATATAGCCCAAAGTAACTAACCAGATGCTAGTTACATATTTTCAGCTAGAGTTTATAAAACAATATGTGTTTAATTGGTTTTCCACTGGCAACAGCACCTTTTATGAATTGTTACATTCGAACTGTTTCCCATTATGTTTTGTATTGTCACTTTACTAAGCTATATGCCAGGTTTTTATAGGTTGTCAGCAATGTGGGTTTTGACCAGTGTGTAGAGCGTCAATATCATTTTTCACGTATGAAGCAGCATCAAGCTGTCAGGTGAAAAGTGACTTTCTTCTATTACATGAAAAGAAAACTGTGTAACAATATGTGAATTATCTCCCCTTTACTTAGAAAATATTACATTCACCCACCATATATTATGAATTGTAAAGGGAGACCGTTTAGAACAGGGTTTCTGACTTTTAGTTTCTCCCTCCAAGGAGAAACCAAGTCGGTTGCTTGGGAACAAGTGAAATTTATTGAAGCAAAGGTATTGTAAGACTAACAAGTTTGGTAGCTGTAAGGTAGCACTGAAAATGCCATGGCCCCCCTACCTATGGATTATTTAAAAGTTAAAATAAACATACTGTTAATTGTAGCTGAAACGCTTAAAGACATTACGAACCATCGGCCATGGAACAGACAGTGCCTGGTTCTCTCAGCACATTATAAACAGCGATGGCCAGGCACCCTCTTACTGTAAGCTCCCAGCTCTGTAATGTGGGGGTACAAATGGGTCATACATGAGGGGGTCCCGGTGTTGATTAGGGATTTGTATTGATAGCTGGTGACATATAAGTGGGAATTATTGGTGTGAATTTATAAGGGGGCTGATAACAGTTTTAGCAAGCAGGATGCTGAAGCATGGAAGAGAAGGGGCAATGATGGCTATAAAGGGGAGGGTGCAATTATGGCTTGGACATACATGGCAGCTGCAGTGTTGGTTACAGACATAATTCCCTTAGTGATTTTTCACTTTAACCATATTAAACATGGAATACATTAAGGTTGTGCATATAATATTGTCATTTTTATTTTACTAGTCTTTGACACTACTTGTCCCATGTAATACACACATAAATATATGAGTAACCCAACCAAAAACATTACTAAGTATTGTGTCCTGTCTGGTGCGGTAGTGGGTGCATGGAGCTGACGCCATGAGTTATCGCACCGGGTGACACTGGCTGGTAGGGGTTTATACTCAACTGCCAGTTGGATGGCATGCGACTGTGTGGGCAGTAGTTGAGAAGATACACATATAAAGTGCCTCTGAGCCACAGGGGGGGAAGACGTCTTCAGTTCAGCGACACCTACATTAGAAGTGACAGCATTTCAGATTCCTGGGCTGGATCCGCAGAAATCTACAGTTGGTAAGTCCCCAGTGAGAGTCTGAGGTGGGTTTCGTACACCGCGACGACCAGTGTTCAATGACTACAGTGACTTTAATAAGGATATGAATGATTGTGCTGAATAATTAACAAATAATACTGTGGAATTAATAGTGTGATCATGTATCTTGTATTTTCATACAATATGTGTGTGCGTGCGTGTGTGTGTAGGGGGGGGGGTTGAGGTAACAATATTCTTTATATTTATAGAATATTTAATCGGTTCTGTTTATTTAGTTTAAGTTTATGTAGTGTCTTACATACTCTTATATAATGGGAACAACAGACGTCCTTTGCTTTTTAGCTTAACTCTAGATCCATTTTGAGTTTAAGTGACTTTGGAACAGAGCATCCCACGAACAGCAGGTGCTTCTTGGACACCACGAGTTATTAAAACTTTTAATGCACTTGCCAGGAAATACGTCTTAGGTAGCGTATTTTGATTATCTACACAGAGGAAATAAAAGGCAGTGCAATTAAAGACGTCTTTTCTGGCCAAGTAAGAAGACTCGTAATCAGCTGCAGCTAAAAACACCCTTTCTGGGATCGGTAGACTGCAAGCACCCTTTAACCCTTCAACATCTATATAATAAAAATACTGAAAAACCAAGTAACACGTTTTCTCCAGGACCAAACTACTGGAATTCTTGCACTTCTCCCGACATAATAAAGTGCTTCCCCTCTCAGCGGTGTGCAAGCAGGGGCATCTGAAATCACCCCAGTGCTAAATAAAATGCTTAATAATCTTTAAAGCTGCCAACCGCCCCATTTCCTGCCAGCTTGCAGGATGTAGTAAAATGTTACAATGCCTAATTACAGTTGTCCTGACACCTCAGCAGCACATAAAAGAGAAGTTTTACCAGAGGCCCATGTAATTGAAGTTGCCTAAAGTAGCCTGGAATTCTGCTGTAAATGTATTGTTTCCAATCAATCAGGGGTGCCAACACAAAAGATTAGACTTCATTTAACATTTTCATCTTCATTTCATTGTGGCATCTGAAATACTGTATTTACAAATTCATTGAAAACCCAGTATCTGGGAAACCCATATCATTTCTATACAACGCATTAGAAGTGTCACATCCTAAGGGAAGGGTCTGAAATAGGTTGTCGAATGTTAGTCCCCTCGACTTGACATGAAGTGTGGTAGTTGCAAATGTTTTAACACAAGCACCGAATGTTTAGTAGTCAGAAAATGGGATATTGCCCCGATTAAGTCCATACACTGTCCTGATCTCCTCAAGACCCACCCGAGCCCCACCACTTCTACCATAATTGGAGCTAAATTTTATTTCTCATTAAAAACACAAAAAACACCACCAGTTTGACCCATTTATCAGCACAAACCAGAGCAAGAATGCTGTTACTGTACACTGACTTCGTCCCTGCACCATTACCCTTCCACAGCACGCCCCGGTCTGCACATAGTTACGCACACGTCATTTCTGAGCATGCACAGTAGTAAAGGTCACAGAAAAATATTGTGTCACCTGGTGTATGCCCAGATCTGAACCAGGCCCGGTTAATCCAAGCCTCCTGCTACCAGTTAATATGATTTCCGTTGGTCCTAACAAGTTCCCAGATTTCAGTGTGTCCTTAAGTGAATAGGTAGCCAAGAATATTACCACTGACATTGCTAAACAGCAGCTCCTCAGCTTACACCATTTCTCAAGATGATTGCTTGTGTCTTGGCATATTAAATATTTGTTCAACAAAGAATCTCTTCCGCTTTTGACAGGGGAACACCTCTGAATATTTCAGTTAGGTTGTATCTGCTGATGGATATGTGATCGGGACAGAGAGTAAGTAGGCACATCAACATTTCTAAAGGAAGAAATATGAAGAAAAAATAAGACAATGATAGATGAGCACACATTAATCAATGTTTCTAAAGATCCACACGCACATAGCACACCAGACATTTAATGTAAGATGCCAGAGTAAATCATATTCTTTAAGGAAGATAATATTTCCATTGGACAGAGTTTTCTTGAATTCTTGCATTCCTGCGGTACTGGAGAATCAGGATTTCAATCCAGTTTTTAACTAACATAAATATCAACTTGAACTATTGTGATGGGACCCCAGTTAGTCTTAGGACACTGATCGTCTGATCTTATAAGGTGGCTCGGTGAAGTTCACTTCCTGGACAGGACCTTATCTATGTGGGTTTTGTATGTTCTCCCCATGTCTGTGTGGGTTTCCTCTGGGTACTCCGGGTACTGGTTTCCATCCACACTCCAAAAAACTTGCTGGTAGGTTCTGGGCCGCCATCAGGGGGAGACAGCCGGGCCTACTGTCCCGGGCCCGGGCGTTTGTGAGTTCCGGGCCCGGGTGATTGTGGCGGTAGCCCTGGGTAGGTTAATTGGCCGCTTACAAAATTGTCCCTGGTGTAGATGTGTGGTTGTGAATGTGAGGAGGTACTGATGTCTGATACCTGTTAAAATCCAAATTCAATCTTGTCCTCTGGAGGGCAACATAGACCCTCAAACAACCAGAGCATTTACGATACGGCTGGGATTTTGTCCATATGCTGAATGGTGACTGATCTGCATAAAACCATTCACAGTGTAACTACAAGCTGTGACAGGCTTCAGTATTCGCATAGGTTCCCAGGCTGTTTAAGTGGTGGAGTAGAAACCATTTACTGGAGAGTGTCTGTTCTGAAGCCCCCCATTCTGTTCCACTGATAGGATCCAGTGGCAGGTGCCCATGTTTCCTTCCCAGCAATAGGCAGTCCATTGTATGCCCTTCTCTGCATCTTCATTGCTGTCTCCTCTGCTGTCCCTGGTAACAAGGCATACCTTACTACTGGATGAGCGGACCAGCGCTGTGTGTACATAACAGAACAGTCTAAACAAATAGTCTAGGCCAGGTATAGGCAGACTGCAGCTATCCAGGTGTTGGCAAACTACAAGTGCCAGCATGCTTTAACTGCATAGACACAGCTTGCTTACCCCAGGTCTAGGGATTCAAAACGAACATGTCATTTAGGATAGCACACACAATAATAGAATTAATAAGACGTTTCTCTGGAACATATGGGATTCTTGGTCGGTCACAGTATCATATCATATGAAGCCTCCTTGTCCAAGAAGAGGAGGGGAAGAAATCTGTTTATAGCTTAATTATAGTTCAGAATATGGATCATTTGCATATCAATAAATATTTAGAAATCTGTTACTTTTTAATGTTAATTAATGTTTCACAGAATGTTACTTACATTCTTATATTTGTCACTATATAATTGCAGCACAGTTTGCTTATAAATAAGATGAAAAAAGAGGTAAGTTACTCATGAGTCACTCATACAAAAGTACTGGCAAAGGCAGAGAGCCATTAGCTGTATATCGAGAATAATGATAAGTAACAGAATTACATGGCAGTATTAATAACACCAAGTGGTTCATGTGACAGTGCCATAAACCACAAGAGCCAAACTCCAGTGTTTTATGTCACCACAAGTAAGAGATGTTATTACCACCTAGTAAATTCACACTTGCCTAGCCTTTATTTTGTGGAAGGGTCTACCTGGACCTCCAATGTAATTAACCGGGAAACTTAAATGAGAAATTCATGATTCATGACTGCACTAACTCACGCTGGCCTTGTAAATTATTAGATGATTAAACTAAGGACAGGAACAATACCTTCATTGTTCCTTGTTTGCATGACTGTTTGTAAGGCATTAAAAAATAGGGCAGTGAGAGCCATGGTTTGATGGCAATGGATTCTGCACGTTTCGCTTCTTTAGACTTTGACTTAGGTGCCAGAGTTTATGGGCTGTTAAAAAGCGGCCAAGCTTCCATCACAAATATACTGCTTCCAGGTTTTTCTGTCTGCATTGCAGATTGCAAATCACAAAATAGTGCGTACAGTGCTAATGCTATAACGCTAGAAACAAATATATGCACACAGAGGTTTTTATTTATTTAAGATTAAAATACAATGACCTGGTAGACACACCAGAGGGATAAAAACAATGATGGATGATATAGGTAGACTGGAGGAATGGTCAAGAGCGTGGCAACTGCAGTTTAATGCCAAAAATGCTAAATCATGCACTTAGGATGCAAAAACCCTAATGCTCAATACACCATTAATGTAAGAGAAAACAACTGGTTTGCTGTCTCTTTTTGTGTTACAGCCTGCCAGGAGTAGCTAAGCAGTCAGCTGCTGGTAAGCTATTTAAAGACTGCGTTCAGTACACATACAGAGCACAGTTTAAACAACTTTATAGCAGCTGGGAGGTAATTCTAGTAGTGCCATGAATGAAGCCCCGCTGTATCCTTCACTTGACAGATGCCATGTCTTTGACTCCGCTTCCTACATCTGATTTGTGAAAGTTCTGCACAGCTTATTGATGAGAAATAAAGACATTTGAATTTTAGTAATGCAGAGATCACCACAACATTGCACATGGACAACCGTGCAGAAAACAAAACTGCGCAATTTGCTGACATTTTGAGTCCCATTCAAAGGGACAATGGCTTAAAAGCTGGTATAGACATGCACCCGAACCGAACTCATAAAATCTGACAAAGGTTTCCTGTGGTGAATATAATATAAGCAGGGCTGGTAGTGGGGATGTATATGGGGGTATGCCATACAGGCACTTCTCTTACTAATGTAATTGAGAAACAACATATCTCCATTGACTTCTACTACATACTGTGTTTCCATACCGCTACTTCTAAAGTTCCACTGAATAAATGTATAATATAACATTTATTCCCACTGTTTATCAATCTGCATAAGATTTAATGTGGTAAAATGACTTCCCTCAGGAGAATAAGTAAATGCTTGTTGCATGTGAGTCGCCCTTCAATCAACATGTAAATAAACTTTAATTGTAAAATACTTAATGTGTTTACAATAGATAAAGAAATATATTTTTAAAAATATAATAGTTTATATTTTAAGTTATATAATCACTTTCATCCTGTTCATGACCGAGTAAACAGTTTAACTAAATAAATGCTTCAGAACTATTTGTCTTATAAATCTCTGTAATTCACTGAAGCATGTGCTAAGTGTTTCCAATCTGGAAGAATATACCTCCGAATAAATATCCTAAATGAACAAAGAGAACAGGACTGGAATCAGGCCGGATCAACGGTCCTTTTAATTGTCCAGATTATAATCTAGACATTTAGGCTTTGCAAGTTTTGTTTATATGGTAGTGCTGGCATAAAAATCACTTTGGAGGGTATCATGGAGTTGGCAAAACCGGAGATCAGAGTGCAATGAAATAACGCAAGAGTCAGAATAGATTATTATTTTCAAATGTACATGAATGACCACATCCCCGTACGCTTAGGAAAAAGGCTGAATGATTATAGGACTGGATCTGGAAGTTCTAATTTTCTTTGCTACAAAATATGAGATAACTCACTATCCCCTCCACTTGCATGGCCAGCATTTCCTTTACCTATACCCTACATTCAATTATATACATATTACTTATACAACTTATGTTAAAGCAAACTGACGTCAAGAGGAAAGTCTGTACACATACAGTACACTGTAATGACTTACTTGCAAGTGCAACCCAGAAGGGACATTTGTTGCAGGTCTGGATACAGAGAATTGATTTTCATTGGGTGTATGAAACCTGATTCTGCCGGAAAATTGCCAGTCTGGATCTGGTCCATAGCTTTTCCTTCACTATTTACTAATGTCTTCCAGTAACCTCCTTCTAAGAGCCCAATTCTAATCACTATGAAGACGGGAAATGCATGAAGTGTGCTTATAGCCAACTCTTATCCACACATTGCAACTACATTGGATGCGAATAAAAAGCTGCCATGTGATTTGTGTGATGTGCAATGCATTCTGGATGCACATTGCGCTTCATTGAATCTGCCCATAAAAGTTTTACTCATATTTATAAATAAGGTCAACAAGATTTGGTAAGTTAGGTAACCTTGAAATAGAAGTTTTTGGTAAAGTCATGGTAACCATGTTTTTTTGCATAGGGCATATACCTCTTACATGACAGATATGTATTCATAGAGAGAAGGTCATTCCGATATGCTTGAGATAGACATTAACACGAGAAATGTTTTAAATGCTCTGATAGGAGGTGTCCATATGTAGTCTTGTGTTTTGTATCCAGATAGTGTGTTTGTAAAATGAGTGAATTCCGGGAAACTAATTATAATTCATTGTTCTTTCCATATGTCAAGAAATACATATTGCTGGTATATACTGTATATTTTCAGAGAGGAAATTTGTGACTTATCACTATATTAGCACATTGCTATGTTCAGTTGTACAGCTCTGCTAATTACACTACCACTATGAAGATAAACTATAACAATATAAAATAAAGGTCTTATATTACTGACAAGTCTGCAGAACTGGGAATGAACTTAAGCTGGCCATACACTAGAAAGATAATCTTTCCAATCAACAGATAAATGACCCTCACAGCAGAAATCTGTTAGATGTGCACTCATTAAATGCATGTTTTGTGAGTACACATGTAACAGATTTCTGCTGTGAGGGTCATTTATCTGTTGATTGGAAAAATTATCTTTCTGGTGTATGGCCAGCTTTAGTCATTTAAATGTTGCTGAATGGTAGTATATTATATGTATACTTTAAGTAATTTCATGTTTGTGGGTCAGTTTGCCAAGATGTAACAAGTAATAAAACTGCAAAAATCACTCAGTGTGACTAGAAAATTACTGACTGGGGATTATAAGGAAAACATGTTAACAAATGGATCCTGTGATAGTAAATAAGGTAGATTACCACAGCAATAATTATTTACATAGGACAAACTGTTCAAATGAAAAAAGCACTTACTCTTCATTCCATCTCATTAATCATATATTACAGCACCAGGATCACTTCTGTCTGCATTATTTTCCTTCAAACACATAATTATTTTACTAAGCAATGAACCATTATCTCCATTAAAGCCGTTTTCCCAAATAAAAAATATAGATATTGTTGGTATATTTTCTTATTTCCTCACAATTTTTTTTAACAAATATTAATAATGAGTTAAATGTCCTTTAAAATCTGAAATTGAAAATGTATTATTAAACACTTACCATTCAAATAATAAAATGTAATTTATAACAATAACATTATCTTTTGGGTTAGATAGAGACAATTGATCCAAAATTAGTGGATATAAAAGTATAGCATAATAATATATATTATATAAAATAAATACAATTTAAAAAAGATTTATTTATGAAATTTTTGTTTTAATAAATAAAAAAACAATGTGATATTGTTGGCATAAATAAGAGAGCTGTGCATGTGTAATTGTTATTATTGTTATTAGTAACAAGCAGTGAAATATCCATATTCCATGGATTAAATATAATAATTCATTT
Organism: Platyplectrum ornatum; assembly: GCA_016617825.1. Lineage (NCBI taxonomy): Eukaryota > Metazoa > Chordata > Amphibia > Anura > Limnodynastidae > Platyplectrum > Platyplectrum ornatum. The sequence goes on along the minus strand of JABWIB010000034.1, from coordinate 199,332 downwards.
GCATATTCTCTTCTAGTGAAAGCTGGCAAGAACCTGAACTGAACTAATGAGTACCAGTGAAACCAATAAAGAAAATGGTAAGTATAATATAGAGGATACCTATTATTATATATACAGTATATATTCAGTTGGATTCAGGCTGCAGGGAATAGAGAGTTAGGGTTAGGGTAGTGGAAGAGTAGGGTTAGGGTAGTAATTGGGAAAGGGAACGGAGATATGCTGGATACACATCAGAAAGATCATCTTTCCAATCAACAGATAAATGACCCTCACAGCAGAAATGAGTTCAGTGTGTACTCACACAACAGATTTCTGCAGTGAGGGTCATTTATCTGTTGATTGGAAAGATGATCTTTCTGATGTGTATCCAGCATTAAGCTGTGCATACACTATAAGATAAATTGTTCCAATTGAAAGATTTTTTGAAAGATCATCTCTCACCTGTAATACTGATTGCAACTAATTCAATATGGTTCCCCTGCAATTCAAAATGGTTTTGACCACTTCTGAATATCTTTCTATTGAAACAATTTATCTTATAGTGTATGCCCAGCTTTAGAAATACTTACCTGTTAGCCCTCTGTCGCTGCTGATCCACTGCCGCCACTCTCTTGTCTGTGACAGCCCTGTTGGAAAAGGGTTGTTTGCAGCGTTAAACACATCCTCTATATATTATAACAGTGGTTCTCAAACCTATCCCCAGGACCACCTAACAGTGCATGTTTTCCAGGTCTCCTTGCTGAAGCACAGTTGGGGTCATTACTGACTGATATATGTAAACAGGTCCACATATATTATATCATTGTGATTGTAAGGAGACCTGGAACACAGGCACTGTTATGGGGTCCTGAGCATAGGTTTGAGGACCACGATATTATAAGTTATAGTAGATATCAATCATGTACATTCTGCCTATTTTATATTTAAATGATCCTGCTACATATGTGTTCATTCTGGGGCTATATATATATATATATATATATATATATATATATTGATGTTATATATTTATATTTATCCATAGTTCCTGGGGAGAACGTGGGAACCAATAATATACATCAGGAGTCATCTCATGTATTGCCTGAAACTAAAGTAACAACAGGTGCAGATGTCTCAAATACTAAACAAGTACCAGAACCTGTGGATCCCGCCAGCCAATCAGCAAGTGAGGAGCCCCAGGTACCCACAGCAGAGGGGAGCAGCAAAGAGCAATATTACATGAGCAGCCAGCATCTATCTCATGTCCTGCACAAGGGCTTTGCAGACATAACTGCTGAGCGGCATCTGTTGGCCAGAAGTATGTGTAAGTTTGCTGACAGCGTGAAGGAATCCACTGACAACATGAACTTCTATGTCTCCAGAATGCTGGCATTTGAAAAAGAGAAACTCAACACCCTCTATGAAATAAACACATCACTAAGATTTGGAGTCCAGCTACTGCAGGAATTTCTTGTTACCCAAAGCACAGCTCTTCCAGGAGCTTATAATGTCCCATATGGCTATGACCCAAACATGAAATCAGACAGGACCGAGGAGGACGTTCCTGAAAAGCTCCATCAAAGAGATATCGATGAAAACAAGCATTCTAAGGGCAATCACATCAAACAATGTAAAAAACGCGGAGAGCATTAAATACATATATTTGACATTACTTCTATTATTCAATACATAGTGTAGAAATAGTTTATAAATATGTGAATACATAAATAAAGACATTTATGAAAAATACACCAGTGATGAAAGTGTTTATTATCTCAGTATTAAGCAGGGTGGTAAGATGCAAACCAAATCTTTCTATCCCATATCTATCTATCTGTCTTTCTATCTACCTATCTATTCCATATCTATCTATCTATCTATCTATCTATCTATCTATCTATCTATCTATCTATGCGATATCTGTCTATCTATCTATATATCTATGTACCTTTCTATGTATCTTTCTATGTATCTATGTATGTATCTATCTTTCTATCTATCTATCTATCTATCTATCTATCTATCTATCTAT
>JABWIB010000034.1:172466-196056 GCA_016617825.1 Platyplectrum ornatum | reverse complement strand
GATTTATGTAATTCGTCATTTAGTGAATTCCCCCCCTGGTGTAGTTAACTTACAACTCATAGCTTGCTCTATTACCAAAGGCAATTATAGACTAATGTTCAGACAATATCCAGTATATACCTAATATAGAGTATAATATCAGTATATACCTATAAAATATTCAGTATATACTTAATATACATTATAATATTCAGTATATACCTAATATACAGTATAATATCTAGTATATATCTAATATACAGTATAATATTCAGTATATATCTAATATACAGTATAATATCAGTATATACCTAATATACAGTATAATATCCAGTATATATCTAATATCCAGCATAATATTCAGTATATATATCTAATATACAATATAATGTCCAGTATATACCTAAATTAAGTAGGTATATGCAGGATATTGTACTGTATATTAGGTATATACTGGATATTTTATATTGTATTATATATATATATATATATATATATATATATATATATATATACTGGATATTGTATTATATATTAGGTATATATTGAATATTATATTACATACTGTATGTATGAAATGTCTCTTCTCTAAATATACCATTACTGAATTTTATTTTCATTTATTAGATGCTTTATGTCGAGTCTACTCTGTCTAAAGTATCATTATATTTTGTATTTATTGGTAGTGCTGCCACTAAAGTGTATACAGTCTAGATTGTATTATTCACTACTTACCTTAGCAGTACATTCAATGCTTTGATACTCAGTGCAGGGGTAGGCAACCTGAAGCTCTCCAGGTGTTGTCAAACTACATGTCCCAGCATGCTTTGTCATGTATCAACTATGTATTTGCAGTTACAGCATCCTGGGATTTGTAGATTAACAACACCTGGAGCGCTGCAGGTTGTTTACCCCTGTTATCTAGAATAGCATAGCTATGGGTATAGCCTGACACCCCCCCAGGACGATGTCCTACCTGATTAAACGAGGTGTACTCTTCGTATACTCATCTTCTACTTCGACCAGAAAGTGGATAGAAGCATATGTGGATGAGTACTACAAACCTTCTGATTGTATTCATATGAAATTATGACATGATGCAGTTTGGGTATTAGTGTATTACACCATGAGGCATCCTTTTCCTTTTTGTTCTGAACTCCTATTTTAAATGCCTGCGCTTCGCTCTGGATTGGGTGCACTCCCTTACTGTACATTGAGTACATCATTCCACCCTTTCCCTCCCAGGGCCATCACCAGGAGGGGAAAGGCAGGACTACTGTCCCGGGCCTGGACAGAGTGGAGGCTCAGCACCGGTGACATGACAATGACATTGAGTGCTGGAGTCAGACCGCAATCCACACAAGCGCACACAATGGAAGAGACAGTCTGTATCGAGCCTGCAACCAATCGCCCGGCCACAATTCTCCTCTGACAGCAGAGCTTGGCATCTTGGTGCAATGTAAATGCGCCGGTGGCTCTCGGGCATACTCTTCCCCATGCACCTCCATCATCTCCCACACTCACACTTTTAAAGGGACACTGGTGAAGTCACTGCTCGCTAGAACATGCCCACCTTCAGTCCGAGGTCCCTCTATTTCTAATACTGGCCCTGTTCTCCGCCATAGCACAACCCTCAGAATTCAGTCTGCACCAGAACTGTGTTTACTTCATTTCTGAGAATGTGCAGTAGAAAAATCACACCAGCTACTATGTTGAAAACAGGAACTGAACTAAAATGCAATGTCAAAAGCAAAATATAATGACATGCAATAAAATGTATTTGCCCCATGAGACAAATATTGAAGATCATGAATGTTGTGGGTTTAAATAATCCAGCGTCTTTGTTTGGCATTAGAGAACAGGACGGTTTTACCCAGGTGTCCCGGAGAATGTTTTTGAGGCTTCTTTTGCGATGATTATTTAGCTGTCTTCGGTTTATTTAGTTTAGATACTTCCCTGGCTCGGGGAGGTAACTTTGCAGCTTTCATAATAACTATCCACTGCAGTCTGCATGACATTGCATTCCGCTGAATGCAGATTAGATTAGCTATTTACAGAGGAAGTGCGGCATGCCAAAAAATAATCTAGGAAATCAGTATTCCAAATGGCATCTGGCCATCAAATGTAATGTGTAAGATTATCTTACAACTACCTTCAAAGGTCTTCCGATTGTACTAATATACAGTCGCCTTTGATCGTGAAATGTCTCCAGAGTTTGACATCTGGCCTAACCTGAGATGGAACTTGAGTCATCTGCAATGACTTCATGTAAAGAAAAAAGAAAACAATACAAAATATGCTCAGGCTTCTCTATTAACCACCTCTAGTCCTGTGATTTACAACAGCCCATAATATCTGTTTTTCGCTATTGAATTTACTTTAACGTTGTTTCACAAAAGATTTGTAAAGCTTGAATTATATTCGTAACTGAGGTATCATGTGACAAGACCAGCTTGTGTATCTATAACCCCACCACCACCCACACACACACAAAACTGTTTCATTATTTAGCTAATACTGTTCTGTTCATTAGTTTATCCCCCTCTAGTGGACAACTAAAGTACTGCACTATGGCAGGATTTTCACATTCTGATCTGAGTTGAAAATGGATTACAATTCTTTTCTGATCTAATGATTTATATATTGAGCACACAATGTATGCCATTTTTCATAAGTGCAATGTTAACTAATAGTTTTCCAAGAGATATGAAGATTAATGACAAGAATAGATTAAGTTTTGTATATCAAAAGTTTAACATATGCAACATGAGGCTCCATGAGGCATTGTTGGTGCAGTAATTAGTATAAGTTGCAGGACCATCATTCACATAACCAGCAGTATAAACAATATCTGGAGTGATTGAATACTGTCTACTTTAAGATGTATTTCAAACATATGGCTAACAAAAACCATTCTGATGCTGTGATGATTTTTTATTTCCAGACACTCTAAATATAAATTGCTTTGTTGCATTTAAAAATGTCTTTATTTCCACTGGAAAAATACAAAACTAAAACTACAGCTATGAAATTTTATTCTAAGCAATTTTAATAAAAGTAATGGCAATGCATAACACCCGACATTTACAATTTACCAGATTGTTACACCTTGTTTATTTCTCTATTTGTGTGACATGCTTCAAAATGATGGGAACAATGATGGGAAATGTGACAAATAAGCCCCACCTCTGGCCCTTTTTTACACAGACATATGGGGCAAAATAGTTATAATAAAACTGAAATGTGGATGGTAAGGGAAGTAGGGCAGTCTCTAGGTTTCGGGACTGTTCACATGAAATTGGAATAGTTGGGAGGTTTCACAACGTATGCAACAAGAGAACAGGTAGATATAAAAGACAATAGGAACTCCTGCCTATCAATTTGTATAATACCCCTTTTCCACTGACAAAGAAACCTGGGTTTATGCACTTAGGCACAGGTTTATTTTTGTGGAAATGAGTTCCAAGGAAAAAAAACCCGGGTCAAGTGACGCAGATTTATACCCAGGACTAATGCAGGGTTTTTCCTACAATTCTTCCCTGGTCGCTGCGGTGGAAAAGGGTTTCTCTTTAAAACATTTTAGTTTACAATACTCAACTCCATTCAGTGGAAATGATGTCAACCCTGGAAAAAATCACACTGTTCACACTGCAGTGGAAAAGGGGGCTTTTTTTGACCTGGGCAAATGCAGGGTAAAAACCCAATTCTGGGTTTTTGGTGGAAAAGAAGTATAATTTACATGTATATATAAACGAATGTGATACCCCAGTTATCACTGAAGGGGTTAATATGAGATGTCTAACGTATGGTTCAGATCCTGTTGACTGTCTATTTATCTGATTGCGAGGTCAGGCGCCCTACAGTCTGGGTATCACGCTTTGTACATGAGAAAAGGTTAATTATGGATTGGCTAGATAATAAATGAGGTCACACTGTATAAGTTGTGGTAATGCTAGGGTGGGTGTGGAAGTTCTGGAGTTCTGTTTGTTAGTTGGCAAGAGCCATGGACGGAATTCTGCAACCCACTGGCATGACTTTGGAGGGGATAGACAAACTGAGAGTACGGACTCAGAGGATGATGAACTGATCATGTGGGGCTATACCTACTCTTGCTGATGGGGGTGATGTTGACCAACATAAGGACTCTATGGTGTGTAACGCATGTGGAACACCAGTAACCGGGGGTCCTGTATCAGTAGCAAATTCCCTGGAGCTATCTCCTGGGTCCGCTCAGGGGTGCAGAAGATTCCTCCGTGATCCTCACAGACGCAAGGGTCATGGATGCGCAGCCAGGCACAAGGCGAAGTGGCTGGCCGGGTTGGCAGAACGTTCAGAGTGCGAAGCAGCTAGCAGGGTGTATTCCAGCTGGTGTGCCCGATCTGGTCCCATCTTAGCTTCTGCCACCGAGGTCTGGATCGAGGTACCAGCACCAGTTAAATAAATACAGTTGAAGTAACTATTGTGTGTTTATTGGGTCACGGAGGGAAGGTGGTAACGGGTAACGGTTGTGGGGTGGGTCTCCTGCTTGAGCCGCCTGTATTGGTCATATTATCCGTATAGTGCTGGGGCGGTCAGGGCGCGGTAGTGTGCCATGCAGCTACATTACACCAATAGAACCCAGGCCTGCTCATTCCTCTTACACCTTAAGGGTTAATATAAATAAGTAAAAACCAGTGGCGCCTCACGTCCAGCGGTCCGAGGGTGGGGTGTCACACTAACACACCACAAAATTTCTGTGACTAATATTTCCTAATATGATAAGGAATCTGCTATACAATACAGGTAGAATCCTTATATACACACACCATAAAAAAAGAGTTTCCGAGTAATTGTCATCCAACTGTAACATTCTATATACACAGAGTGGTGGATGCTCTTCTTTACTTCTGTGGAACTAACTGTAGAAAAACACTTTGCCTTGATGAACTACAGGTACCAGCATTAACCAGCATCTGTGTTATCTGCAGGACAGCTGGCACTTTCATTATCGTGAGATGAAATTGCAAATGAAAATAAAAAACAGTTAAATAAGAACAGCTTTTGAGCGAGTCCCCTCCTTCCCTATTTTAATTTCTCATCTACTCCATGGGTGTCTATGGAATCGTCATCTGTTGGTCTATACTGGCGCAGCAAAAGATCACCCCTAACAAATGACACCAGTTTAAGAGCGTCCCCACTATCAATGAATAGTGCATGTAAGTCCAGATTTATTCATAGTACAGCGTTTTAGTATAACTTTGAGATACTATAGTTTAGGAGAAATTTCAATTTCACATTTGTACAAAATGAGATTTATTACCTTCGATTCAGACCTATTTTTGGTTTGCATCACCACTAAAATGTGAATTCAATCACAGATAATTGGGGCCCTCCATCAAGTGAAACTGATTAATTTTTTTTGCCGGCAGGGGACTGTTGCTCTCTATCAAACTCCTACCAGTAATTGCTGTGCCTGTGAATATTTTAGCTCTGTACAGTACACACAGTCCTACACAGTGGCCGTTTTCTCGCCTTTCATTCATCTTCATTACACCTTGAATAACCTGAGCTACACTTTCCAGTACAACTGTTGGACGTTAAAATGCATTTGTTTAACTTGCTGTATAGTTTAGCACGGTGAACTTTCAGATCAGAGCTCTTACCTGAACAGGATCACTACAGAGTACAAGACGAAGGGCTCCTTACTGATGGCTTCAGTGATAGCGTACCAGTGGTCCCATAAGCCATCATCTGAGCCTCCCACCACAGCACATATCTCTTATAGGTCTTGTGCTACATCATTCACCACATCCCATTCCATGCCAATGACAAATACACGTCACATATTGTATAGTAATAATAATAATGGGCCACATCCACACCGCCGAAACGCGTTGGTTTCTGCAACCTGGATTCAAAACCTGGGAGCAGAATAAAGTGGGCACCAAATGCAATTTACATAACTGTCGCAGGGGTGCGTCTGCGTACATGAGGCATGAAATGGGCAGGGGGAGGGATGTACAATGTACAGTAAGTGGCTTCAGCACTTATTTACAATCAATAGGGTCGTGTGGGTTTCAGCATCGTATGGGAATCAGCATCCAAACTCTTAGCATTCAGTTCACCATGATCTGTCCCAATAATATTAACAATACATGTGAAAATGACATGTAGCACCTGGGGTCCAAGATCACTGTTTCATTGTTTACCACAGTGAATATCGTTAACATTACTATTGTGAAATGAATATTCATAATCCAGCTAATTTCGACGCGCTAGAGCTGCTCATTGTGGAGATTCATTCGGTTGGACTGACAACTACATACCCCTGCTATGGCATCCCCTCTTCCTAGTGGGCCGGTCTTCCATGGAAGCAGGGTGGCATTTGTACACTTTCTCCTTCTCTGTTGTACCCAATGTAGTTACATCTAGGTGTGTGCATATTCTACATAATGTACCCCAACATTCCCTGCAATTCACAATGCCATATGCTAATTCCAGCTTTAATTGCATTGAAACTGTTGCTACTTGGCAAAGAAGCCAAAATACTTAGGTATTAGGTAGGCACACCAATGTCCACCTAATGGAGTAGTAGAGACAATTACATCTCTTAGCATGCTGTATAATTTGACTTTATTAATATTTAAAAGTGTACTTATTGTTCATTAAGTAGTCTATAATTGTAAATTATTTTATTTAATTGGATATAGGTTTGAAAGAAAATAATTTTGAACTATGTTACTATATTATACACATCCCAACCATTTTAATTATTATTCTGTGGCATCATACTATGTATGTATTACATGCTTGGTACTAAATGCTATGATATTGCACCCCATGTTGTATACTATCTCATGTCTGTTATTGTACCCCATGTTATGTATGTTATGTATGTTATTGTATCCCACGTTATGTATGTTATGTATGTTATTGTACCCCATGTTATGTATGTTATGTATGTTATTGTACCCCATGTTATGTATGTTATGTATGTTATTGTACCCCATGTTATATATGTTATTGTACCCCATGTTATGTATGTTATGTATGTTATTGTACCCCATGTTATGTATGTACTTTCACTATGTACGGCGCTAGGGAAACTATGTGGCACCTTATAAATAAACGTTTATAATAATAATAGCAACCAATCAGATTCAAGCTCTCAGTTTCATATTACATACTGGAGAATGTGAGCTTGAATCTGATTGGTTGTTATGGGCAACATCTTCACTTTTCAATCTCCCTGCAATATCCCTGCTTAGTAAATTTAGTTCATGGTCAAAGTGTGGACTGGTATACACATCTATCACCATACACATATCGCCATACCTAAAGAAAACTTTAGCTAATGGGAACTATAGACTTTCATTGTGAAACATTCAATGCCGGGAAACCAGAAACATAAACCTAAGCATCTTGCAATAATTCTCTTTATCAAAATATGTGGAGCTGGTTTTACCTTTCTGAGTGTGGTGCAGGCATTCCGCCCCTATCCAACAAGGCACCGTCTGTATCACAGCAGTGGATAATAAAACCATTCTCACACTGGCCAAGTTTACACAATGTATATAATCCTGCTAACCCTTCAATGATCACATCATCTCCTCTTCAACAACAAACACTGATGGTCTTCAAAGGGAGAAACACACAGGCATTGTGAATAATCTCGCATGTGAAAACCCAAGCAGATAACACCATTGCCATTTTATTTGAAAAAAAAAAAAGAACAGATTTCCTGGACTTGGCAGTCTACACATTTTCCTGTTTATTTTAGTGGGTTTCTTTTGTTAGGTTAAGATTTTCCCTCTAACACACTAGGTACAGCAGTTCTGACATTTGAAAGGAACAGCACCCCACTGGCCAAGAGCCACTGATTGGATTAACGTACTTCAGCTCTGGACGACTCTCCAACATTACAGCTCTTGTGAAAAGAGAAGGGATTGATGTCATGATAATTAACACTTGGCACGGGAAGGGACTCATAAGCCATCTCAGGTTCCAACTTATTAATTCAAAATAATGTCCACTTTTGCTTTTAAATGTTTAATATTACATTAAATGCAGCATATGAACTTAATTTAGGCTAAACTACAAACCAAGGAAAGCATTGGAGAACAGTTGCTGATGTAAGAAATTCACCCTGCTGCATATTAATGCTCCTAGGAAGATCAAGTGGGCTTTGCAGTTTCATATAGAATATTTAATACTAAATAAAAAAATTACAGCCCTGCCTTAGAATTGACTGACCACCCAGATACATTTTGCACATATATTTTTATTGACTGTAACACGTTACTTGGTAATTCTAAATTTCACACAGATTCTACAACATAATCCCAATATCATGATGTGTGGATTATGGGTTTAATCCAGAATTAGGTGCAAAATATATATATACAAATCTGGAATATCCATGCTGATGTGTCAGGCGTGTGAATTAATGACATTAGTACTGCATATAGAAAAAATATTGACTGGTTAAGCTAATTTCATACAAATACTGGACAGTTTTATATTTCAAATCTAATTTATAGTTGACCTACAAACCCTCAGCTGAAAATTCGTTATGTTTGTACATTTTAAATGTTTTTTCTATGACAGATCAACATGTTTTTCTGATTTTTTATGCTACTCCCAACTCAGAGCACCATTCAAATATATGTGTGTGTATATATATATATATATATATATATATATATATATATATATATAAATTGAAAATTAGTTGTTATCACAATTCCTCTCTTGTAGCTGTTTATTGCTATTTATTCATCACATCTCAGCTAATTACAATGGAATTAATATAAAAGCTGCTCACTGTTAGTTCCCAACAGCTGTTTAGACTACATGCTATTGTCAGAAGAGAAGCCTGAAAACACTTTGCAATAAAGTCCCCAAACAAGTTGCAGATACAAGAAAATGAAATACTAAGCAATAATAAGTAGAGAAGGCATAAATGTTTACCAGGCAAGCACTGCCCTGTCACAATTGTCATCTGTGCACAAACACCAGTGCTCCACGCGGGAGGGGAGAATGTGGATCATTTTTAACAAAATCATTCAAAAAGGTCATACTTGAAAAGTCACCATTCAGAGTAAATGTGTTAGTTGAGTCAATTTGGTTCAATTTATTGACAAAAGATGCAAGCAACTGAAGAAATAAAGCTAGAAAAATTTGCATAATTTAGTGTGTCTTATAATAGTGGAAAACCAGGATGGCATATAATGGGGCTATGTTTTACCCCATGACAGTGCCCTCAAACTACAAATAAAAAGTGTGCTAAAACAAAAGTATTATAAGGACAATATAGGTGCAGGCCTGGATTTATGACAACCAAACCCAATGTTTACTCCACATTGCTACATGCAAGATATCTAGGATATGTCCTAAATCACAGTCAGGCTGTTGAGTGAAATGGCCCTGTCACGTTCACAATCTCACCGGAGATTTTGTGACATGTAACTGAGGCATGGGGTTAATCCCAACAGTCATCTAGTCTGTTATATTCTGATTAGCTCCCCTTGTTACCTCATCTAACACTTATATCGGTATCTGCCACCACCAAGGTTCATTCGGACAGTGCGCACACTATCACCGGAGGCCTTTGGTTCCTTCCTTACACTAACACAACACAATTACCCAGTACCAGAATTATCATAAACCCAATATGACCTCTCCGGTTACAACTATGTAGCGTTTATAGACCAAGCTATTCAGCACGTGAATTCGTAAGAACACAGAGACAGGAACTTATTAAAAGACATAATATGCAAACAGTATAAACATAAAAGGAGAAAAACAGAAACTGACACACAAGGTTCTGAGCCTGGGGTTAGCAGTGATGGTCCAGCACAGTTCTTGTCAGTTTGACAACCCCAAAGAACATGTACCAGTCCATACCCACAGATCTGATATTTAACCCTCATCTGCCATTCTCAGCCCCCCCCTTTGGAATGTGGTATTTAAGGCTGGCTCTAGCTGATATGACAAAAGATATATGTTTGTATGGACCCCTGTGACCTCCAGACATATATAAATTCTTACAGACATTTATTATTTGAGAAACAAAACCCTCCCTGACTGAGCTATAAACCTTTAGATAACAGGTTGACATGGGACTAAATATTTCAAATACACATTTATATAAGTGATTACCAGGACACACACCTTTATATAAGTGATAATCACAGCAGGCCCATTTCATTCACAAATACAGTGTCTCTGCTTCTGTACCTATGTACAAATTAAAACAGTTTATCATATGACAAAAATACAACTCTTATTTATTAAAAGGTTTTTACATAGCACCATCATATTACGTGCATTTAAATGAATCAAGCGGGACATGGTCTGCTCCGATGATCCACACAAATGAGTTAAGGCATAAGCTGATACACCGCTGCTTTTTTCAGACCGAGAGAGGGGAGTAACAGGGAAGTTCAGTTCAATCTCCCCCGCATAACCGCCCCTGCTGTATGTACACGTTGGAATGCTTCAATATTACAGAAAGCATTCATGAGCAGTACTCCAGATCATCCTCTCATACACTTACAGTTATGAGAAGATATACAGACATGTCGGACCTAGACTTTGCTGCAGGAATGCAGTCACTGCATCCAGAGAATATACATTTAAATGTTCTGCTTTGATCTGCTTTGTTTTTCAAAGAGAATAATTGTTCCACAGTCTCACCTACTAGACGATATATTGCACTTTCCTTGCACTATTTGAATTTCCAGATTCTTGGCATGTCTTTAAAATTCCAATGGAACATTTCTTTTGAACACAAAAACATATTTTTGTATTGAAGCAATGTTTAAAACAGTTGTTTTCCAATACCCTGGGTTATTGCTTCACATCACACAGATGTCCAGTTTTAGAAGCCCAAAATGATATCAACGTTTATGAAACACTCATAAGCAAGACATTCTTTAGTACAGTATAGGCATAAAAAGAAAACCAGTTTTGCAATCTGGGAAAATTCACAAATTCTGCCATATTCAATACTACCCATAACTCATGCAGCTAATAGAACTGTTAAGACTGACCCAGATGTGGGTTTTGTATACAATCACATAACAGCTAAACACAATCAATTTACATTTGTATTGTGTTTAGACAGGGCCAGTACTAGGTCTCAGGACAAGCTAGGCAAGACCTAACCACAAAATCCCCATTCCACCGGGTACGTTTTGAGTCATATAATGTTAGTAGTTCACATTTCATTTAAAGTACACAAGCAGTATATAATGCGAAGGAGAAGGAGGCTAAGAAGGTTTTCATAGCGGCAAAGGCCCAAGCTAAGGGAAAATGGGCCGCTCTGCATTAAGAAGGGGCAACATCTTTTTTAGGTCTATCAATGAAATACAAAACAAACTAAAGAAGATAAGTAAGAATGAACATAAAAGATGTTGCTGGGTGGAATAGCAAGCGCATGCTGGGCCAGACCTTTCCCCCTCATCCACCTACATTATTCTATGTTGGTGGGGGGAAATTTTAAATGGTACAAATTGAACAATATCATAAAGCCAGCAACTTACAGGATCACTCAATGCAGGGATTTACTGGGGGGCGGGAGTCATATCATATTTATTGGCAATTTTGGCTGGTTCATGGAAGCAAACCATGGGAGAACTGTAATGATAACTAAGTTTTGTAATTAAAATTAGATTTCTGTGGGGGTGCTAAGACGCGTTTTATTTAAAGACATTTGTCTGACATTTGCTGATGATGTAACCCTATAATCCACCTCCCAGCATAAATCTCATTAAAGTATCACTTAATTATTAGACAATAAATTCTATTTTTCTTGACTTATTTGAAACCATATAAACAAGATATTGGTGCACTTTTAGCATTCCAATGGCAATGGAAAATGTGTGTGTAGCATATTTAATTGCAGCAATGTTTCTAAATGGTTAAAACCCAAAATGAAACAGTTGTGTTACATTGTGTGGGTTTCAGACATTCCCTTTCGTTCTTTATATTTTTGTTGCTTTACTTACTGAAACAACCAGCAAAGACATTACTACAGAGGAATACTGCAGAAGTAAATAGTACAGGTAAGATGTAACTGTATACTGGTCTGCTAAACATAAGCAACAGGTCACTAAACATCTAAAGACCAACGCATTTCTTTGATGCAATCTACAATGGATCTTTACTATATAAACAATTTAATCTTTCCTTTTTCTCTGCAGGCTTCTGTTTATTCCACCTCACTCACTCATGTAGTGAATTGTTTATGCTATGGATCGCCGGTATATTCGATGCATGTGATATACGTCTGTACATGTAATTTAAATCAATGTGGTTTGTAACTTTCAGCAGACATTACACATGTACGAGCAGGGCTTGGATGTAAACCACCATTAAGCATTCGGCATGTTACCTCTTTCATTTACTGCGACTTGACAAATTTTCTACATTGTCCAAAATAAATATTTTCATGAAATGAAATGTAACAGATAATATACATGACCAGAACATGAAACTTGAACTGTTAAATGGATATAGGAAGTGAAAATCTAATTGCATGTTGCCATTGCCTTCATTTGAATATATGGAACTAAACTATTTTAATGATTTAAAGCTTTTATGAGCTCTTTGCTTAAAAAACAAGCTTACATTCTGTTTACAGGGTGGTTAGGAAGAACGTTTAAAACTATTGATGTGGTGGGCTGGATATTTTAGAGTCAAAGAAAGTTACGGCTGTTTATACAGTATGCGGCTGATTCAGAGCGGCGCTGACCTAGGTATAAATGCAGTGATTTTTAGCCATGGCTGCCAACTATTCCAAATAACTTTTCCAAGTAAATATCAAGGAGACTGCGGATGCACAATCAAGGTGATACATCAAAGGGGTGTGTCATTGGCCACCAAAGGGGTGGACACAATAATGACAACTAATTTTAAAATAAACAGATTCGTGGTCCAGGCATACAACCCCCGGACTGCTAGGAGACACTTATCCTCCTCCACAAGTGTCGCAGGATCGTGGCTAAACATCTTGGTGATCTCGGTCTTTGTTTTGGGCTGGGGTTGGCCAGAGGTTGACAGGTGCGAGGAAGGGTAGGTATGTCAGACAAGAGAGGAAATCTCCGGTTTGTCGCTCTGCCCGTCAGTAGCGCTGCCCACTGGTACCTCCTCCCGCACCTCGGTGGCTAAGGTCGAGAGGGGACCAGGTCGGGCACACCAGCTCTTGTACACCCTGGCTGCAGCGATCTTCTTCACATCGCACTCCGCTCGCTCTGCCAGGCTAGCCAGCCATTTGGCCTTGTGTTTTGCTGCACAGCCGCGTCCCTTTCTTTGGTAGGAACTACGGCCCCTGGAGAGTCTTCTGAACTGCGAATCGGCAGGTTGACATCTAGGGGCCTCAGCCCCGGCCTTGGAGATACCGTTCCCACTCTCTGGATCAGGCTTAGAGTGGGCCGGTTGTTCAGTATCCGACCTGGTGGCAGTAAAAGGCACAGTCTCGTCCTCCGACTCTGATTCTTCGCACATGTTCAGTGTCTCTGCCCAGGCACACATCTCGTCCAATTTCTCCAGGGTGATGCCATTTGAAGGAGTAAAAGAATCCAGCTCCGTAGTGACAGGCAGAGGGCAACTTCTTAGCAGAATTCATGAACATCACACTTTGGAACAACAGACCTTCCACCACACTACCATCCTAGCACCCATCACTTATATAGGGTGACCTCATACTATCTCTAACTAATACCACTTCTAATCTTCCTCATGCCCAACGCATGATACCCAGACTGTAGGGTGCCTGACCTTGCACCTACCCTAGATAACCAGACAGCAAACAGGAACTACACAATACACAACACAAATGTTGCTAATCACATCCAGAACTAGACAGTAAACAGCTCAGACAGCACATTAACCCTTATAGTGATAACTGGGATATTAATAATTCTCTTCAAAATCCTCACCACAACCAACAAAGCTCTCTCTTCTTCGTCTTCTCCCTACCTATCAGAGTGGTGGAGGATAGCCCAGAACAACCAAAAATGAATAAAGATTTCAACAATCTAACAGCACTAGAAAAACAAGCTTTACAAGATCTACGGAATGACAAGACGATAGTGATCCGCCCAGCGGACAAGGGCGGAGCTATTGTCATTCAAGATAGAGTGGATTATGTTTCTGAAGCATATAGACAACTCCTAGACCCCGATGTATACAGCAAATTGCCAGGAGATCCGGTAACACAGTACATGAGAGAACTTGAAGATTACTTAGGCTATGCCCTAAAACAAGGCTGGATAGATCAAGACATCTATGCATTTCTAAATATCAGACATCCTATTAAACCACTTTTTTACACACTACCTAAGATCCACAAGCATCCCACTAGACCACCAGGGAGGCCCATAATATCGGCCAAAAATTCCCTATACAACAATGTAGCTATATTTTTAGACTACATTTTACAACCCTGTGTACAACGGGCAAAATCGTACTTGAGAGATTCCACTGATTTCCTTTTGAAACTTCCTACACATCAATTAGATCCTAACTGTATACATCTTATCACCATAGACGTATGCAGTTTGTATACCTGTATCCTGCACGAGGCTGGTCTAGAAGCGGTACAACAATACATCTTATCAGATAAAGATTATGTAGGACCTCATTCATCGTTCATTCGGTTTACATACGATGTAAAAAAGACGTCAATACATTATCTTGATATTCTCATTTCTTTCAGGGAAAATATCCTGGAAACCAGCATATATTCGAAACCTACAGACCGCAACAATTTGTTGCATTATACGTCATTCCATCCTGGGGCCGCAAAGAACTCACTACCTTACTCCCAATTTTTGAGGGTGCGAAGAATTACCAGCAATACAGAGGTATGTGAACGAGAGATGCTGAAAATGCTGGTGAAATTTGAATCACGTGGTTATCCCCCTGTTATGTTAAAAAAATTAATGTCTAAGGTTATGGCAATCCCGAGGGAAGATTTACTGAATCCCAGAGTGAACCAACAAAAGAAATTAAATTGTATCCCATGTGTACAAACATATCAAACACAGAGTAAACAATCCAGAGCCATGGCCAATAGATTCTGGCCAGTCATCATATCCGATAAGGAATTAAAACTTTCAGCTGATACAAAATTGTTACCCAGGTATAGGCGGGGAAAGAACTTAAGAGACTGTCTTGTACACTCAGATATCACAATTTATCCATCCAATAACCCAAAGAGGAATGGATGATATCGCTGTCTAAACTGCATGACCTGCAGGTACTTAATTCCAGGGAATAAATTCCCATGAGGGTATTACTACGTGGGCAAAACAAAAAGGCAGTTTAAAGAAAGAATGGCCCTGCATAGGTCCGCAATTAGGATGGCTTTAAGCGGGAAGAAAGTGGATCAACCCGTTGCTAGACATTTTGTTGAATACTCCCATACATTAGCAAGGCTCAAGTACCGCATCATAGATCAGGTACCTATCCCACGGAGGGGAGGAGACAGAGACACTCTTTTACTGCGGAGGGAAGCAGAGTGGATTAAATGAATCGTTAAACCTTAACTGTTTTTTATGACAGAATTATGAATAACTTTATCTCTATATAGGATGTTGATCCTCAGAGGTCTGGACATTATTAAGTTTAATTTTCCCTTTTGAAGTTCATTTGATGATTCGCCGTATGTATAACATAATAGCATATAAGTAGGTGATTGCCTGTTAATGCATGATATACAAGTGACTCAGTTTAGTACAGTGCGTTTTCATAATATAATGATAGTTTAGGCTGATTCCTTGCACATCTATATTGGCACTTATTATGTTCGGTGAATGTTTAGGTTGGTATCTATGGCAACGCCAGGTGCACGGATGCCGGAAGTCCTGCATCGAGGCTTCCGGTCCGGTAAGGCTGCCGCGCACAGGGGCAATGCACGCCATGGGGGGAAGATGATTGGTAAGTGGGTTTTGTTTGCACATGTATATATAATTGTTTTTGTAGTAAAAATTGTAACCCTGATGAAAGTTTAATAAAACTGAAACGTCGGTCGGCAAGTGGTCAGATTTATAGAGATTTTTAAAAAACACTGTGAGTGCCGTCAGCAAGTGTGTGTTTATATATATATATATATATATATATATAAATATCTTGTGCTTGTTTTTCAAGCACAGTGGACAGCTCTACTTACATGTGTGGGAGGTGAAGAGTTCTAGCTATTCATTTTCATCATGGCTATGATGGTATAATACTGTAGATTACTATAGAAAAATGAGCCACAGGCTCATGGTGTCATTATTATTGTCATGCCAAGGAAAGTGAATGCAGGGTTATCCGTGAACATTTTCACTTCTCTTGGGTTTGTCAGAATTTGCACTTTGTGTCATAATGAAAAAAAAAGATTTTTTGCAACATGCAGATGCAGTGTATCCTGAATTCCAACATAAGAAGCCTTTGTATACCAGAATGGATTGGAATATTTCTGTTAAATCCAATACTATGCTAGCAAAACATAAACAGCTGCCTACAGAACAGCAAATCCTATTCTTTCATTTGGTAATGCCAGGCATATTGGCAAATATTAATAACATTGTAGCACAATATTACATATCATGTTATCTAATTGAAGCAATATTTAGACTTCATATAGTAAGCACAATGTTCTTTAAATGTTTTATATCAGGATATGAAACACTTTAATAAATAGTACACATTGATTATTATCTTTTAAGCTGCACAACTCAGTAACAATAAACATGCATTATGGTGTATTACATTTTAAACCTGTCTAGGTTATTTTGTCATTCATGTATCACTTCCCAATAAAAAACTCATCTAAACCTTTGCTAAGTATAGTATTCTAGAGGATGGAATTACACTGCCTGTGGATAAGAAACAAAGGTCTGATTCAGTCCTTAATAATAAGCGCATATGCATTCTATCTCTGTATAGGTTCTGCTTATTGGCGGTGGGACAGGAAGAGCCCACAGGGGACTGGATCCTGGTCTCTGTGAGAACGTTCACACTGGACCTGATCCAGACTTTACGTATTATTGACTTACTCACGACTTACTGAAGATTGGGCAAAACCACCCTAACAGTATCACTGGTCAGTATCTGTGTGCAAAATACAAAAATACAGCATTCTTCATGCATGCAAACACTGACATTCATTTTACCTCCCCTGAAATTCAACATGGTTTTACCCACTGTTGAGTAAGTTGTGAATAAAGCTGGGCATCCACAAGAACGATATAGTTCTAGTGAATATTTGTACCGATAAACAGGGCAGTTTTCCCTAGGGAAAGTGGAACCATCCACTATAAAGATACTGTTCTAGTGTTGCCCATCTCCCAAAGAAACTGTAAAAGGGCAAAAATAATAAAGCCCTACTTATCTCCCTGCAGCCATGGCTGGGCACCAGAGAGGAGACCAGCTGCTCCCCGATTCCTCTCCGGCTGGACAGGAAGTTCTGTATGTATGCAGGTTTATTTTTCTTTTTTCATTTTTGGCCATTCACTACTTGTTTTTTAGCCAAATCCAAGATAATCGTTGTAGTGGATGGCCAGCTTAAGTCAATAGCACCTAAAGTCACCTGGGAGGCCCATACTCCCACCACTGTCACTGGAAACTTCTATGTATATCTAAAACTCTGTCTACACTAGTCTAATGTAATTGTTTTTTATTTTATTTGTTATAATTTTGATGCGCTTGGAGAAATAAATGCTTGATATTTACCAATGGTCTTTTTCTATGCCCTTATCCTCAATATGGAGAAAACTAGGTAAATATGTAATGTGATCATTGCTTCAATCAAAGTGGAGAGAGCATGTTTTATGGACTGTTTTTATTAACGGGTATTTTATCTTCATTTGCCACGCTCTTATTTGGGTCATTTATTTTATTGTATTATGGTTTCTATTGCATTTTTATTATCTGATTGATTGATTTATTTATTTAAGATTTGGTTTTAAAATTTGAATATTGGATTTTACATAGGGTGCTGAGTGCTGAGTGCTGAATCCTAGCCCATATCCTTTATAGCATTTGCTCATTTAGACGATGCAACCCCTGTGGGGATAGCAATCCACTGCCACCAAATAATGCTTTCTCTCAGTTTACTCTGCATCTTTAATATTTGATCATGTAGCTGTATCCAGCTTGACTGCTCTGTGTATACTATGCGTTATACTTGCACAGGACTCCAGAGATACCATTCAGTGTTTTTGATTGCACTTGCTTTGCATTGAGATGTATGGGGGACGTTCCATACTTGCACCTCTGGATCAGCCCCTGTGATTTGTTATACTCTCCAAAGTGTATAGTTAATATTCCATAGTGTGTTTTTCGATCCTTACTAGGGTCTAGTCTTTGTTTCATACCTATGGCCGCCTTCTTTCAAGCCATACTCTTGAAACTTATAATAAAAATGCTATATGTAAGTAAAATCAGAGGCAATTTGTTCTAAGATGGTTTAACTTTACCTTCAAAAACAGCCTTTAAAAGCCACAACGAGAAACACATTTCCTAACTAGCCTTTTTATACACAGTGGCATTTAGTTTGCTTTAACTGTGGAATGAGGTCCACCTATTGCTTAATTGTTTCCACATTGAGACTGCTCTCTCTTCATGTGTTGTGAGGATAATACATGGTCCAGAGGTTATGGCAGCTGGCTTTCATTGAAATTCATCAGTTTACGTTAGCACAGTAATGTACTCTGGGGTTAAAAAGGGTTTCGTTGCCGACCAAAATACTTCCATTTGATTGTTATATAAGCTCAGGGGTATTGATTTATTATTGGCAGGTTCAGAAAGCAACACATTAGATCTAAAAAAAATGTTGTCTTGATTTACCTTGGCATAGACAGCACTCTTTTTTCTGAAGCCCGTGCAGTAAAATCACTTGTTTTAGGAAAACAAATCCACAACTATAAGAACGTTCATACAGCTGAGGTCTACCTGTTATTTAAACCCTGTATTTGTGTGGCTGGAAAATCAAAACACAGATGGGAAAAATAATTAAGGCAGAAGGGAAAAAAATGAGCCAGGGGCAAGTTAATGAAAATTATATGAATGTACTGGAGGAGAAATCTCAGAACTTTCCCATAATGTAATACGCATAACCTCCCAAGGCATCAAACAGTGGATTGAGCGCTAGTGACCCTGGACACCCATCGAGGGCCAGATTCTTAATTTATGTTACATTACTATGTTATATGTTTGTATATGTTATATGTTCGCTCTGAGGAAGGGGGAGGAGCCCCCGAAATGCAGAAATGGCAGGACAGAACAGGTAAGGGAGTCTTATTTTTTCAAGGAGGTAAAAGATCTGACCTGTGTTCTGATGCTCAAGGAGAAGTTGTGTGGGGTCTTTTTTTAATAAATGCAAAGTGCTTCGTCTTTGGTCTACTTACTAATGACGAGAGTCTGGTCTTGGGTCTTACATTTAATAAAGAGATAGTGTTTCTGATTTTTAATGAAGGCGTCTGTAGGGGATCTGTAGAAAAAAGTAACAAGATTTTGTAATATTGGGATTCAGATCTTTCTTTGTTCACTCTTGAGTAAAGCTGGCCATACACTATAAGATAAATTGTTCCAATCCAAAGATTTTTCAAGAGTGGTCAAAACCATGTTGAATTGCAGGGGAGGAAAATTTTATTAGTTGCAATCAGTATTACAGGTGAGAGATGATGTTTCCAGCACAAGTGTAATAACAGTGTAACAGTAACACTGGTCAGTATCTGTGTGCAAAATGCAAAAATAAAGTATTCTCCCTGCATGTAAACACTAACATTCATTTTACCTCCCCTGCAATTCAACATGGTTTTGCCCACTGTTTAAAAATCTTTCAATTGGAACAATTTATCTTATAGTGTATGGCCAGCTTAAGTCATTAGTGGTTCAAATGTTTTTTTGTATAAAATGAAATTACTGTGTTGCTTAAATTGACTATTTCAGATGTTTATTTTAGTACTTAAATATATATTTATATATTTCTATACCCTATAAATATATATATTTGATATATGTTTAATAATATCTGTCATCTTAGTGCTACATCATTGTTCTTATCTTCTCTCTCTTTTTGTTTGACACCTCTGTTCTACATCTATTCACAATAAACATCCCTCAACCTATTCTGCTTTTCATGGTTACTTACAGTAAAAACTATGTTACATTTTACAACATGAGAAATGTATTATAAATAAATTAAAAACATAAGTTTATCAAAAAGTAACATAAAACACAGGCTCGTAGTAAATGAAATTTTTGCTGTATGTAAAAGCTCCCATACCTGCAGCATAATGAAAAACAAAAGTATTTCCTAGGCATAAAACATCCTGCCGGGGGGGAGTGACCTAGGATAGGGGTCAGGGTGGCGGATCACCTCAGGGTACGGTGGAGTAGGCTCAAGTGTTATACTATCTTAAACTAGTAGTACCAATTGTACAGACTTGAAAGAGGATTAAGAGGGTTTATATAAAACTTGTACTAGTTGAGGTCCCATCCAGTCCCCATAATTAGTGTGTAGGTGGTAACCAGATCTTAAGTAGAGTTCTCCATGGCCTAAATTCACTAACTGGGGAGTTTGCTGGGGAATTGAAAAGTGAGGATGTTGCCCATAGCAACCAATCAGATTCGAGCTCACATTCTCCAGTATGTAAAATATAACTGAGAGCTTGAATCAGATTGGTTGCTATGGGCAACATCCCCACATTTCAATTCCCCTGCAAACTCCCCGATTAGTGAATTTAGGCCCATATGTTTTTTGCAGACTCACATTATTTCACACCATCTGGTCCAGGCATATCAAAATGAAAAAATGACACAGAGACATTGCTGCATTTTAAAAGAGAACATGGTTTATTCAGAATCAGAATTAAATGATTATTAACTGCTCAACTAAGTGTAATGTGTATTCTGCAGAACGTAAACTGCAAATATTTTTCATGCACTTCTAGTCCACTAGTGTTTTAATAATTCACCCATCCAGGCTCATTACTAGTATACCTGTCTGCCGTTAATATACCCGTTGCCCTTTACCTGCGGGTCCTTGATTCTTTTACTGCATCACAGTCTTGCTGTCCCTGACTGCCTTCTCTTTGCAAATGTTTTCCTGATAAGTATCAGGCTTGATTGGTAAACAAAGCAGAGGGAAATCAATAAGCGTTTACTGATGTTCGAGTCCTATAATGAAACATTGATAAATGTGTTATTTAATTAGAGTCTTTGTCTATATGGTTATAATGTGAATTCTTTATCAGGGGTGGATGAAGAGATGACTTGAAGTTATGTCCCCCTATGCCCTTCACAATGTCAAGTATTCTCTACATGGAGGCTCATCAGCACCTACAATACCACAGTGTTGGTATTTCTGAAATGACGGCTCTCAGACATGGAGACACATCATTACATCTCACAGCTCCTCTCAATGGGTCTGAACTAGATTTGACATACAACCATCAGCTGTGAAACGTCTGCTTGTTTTTTTTAGGTACAAAGTGATTCAGATGTAGAAGCACCTTGAGATGCATTGACTTGAGTTTTGAAGGCCTGTTGCGGGAGAGAAGGAGTGCAGACAATTTGTAAATGTACGGTATGGTCTTGACAGATCACGTGATCCCAATCCAGAGACTAATGCAGATAGACATGGAGACTGTAAACTGGAATGGGGTGTGTAAGTAAAGTCAATGAAGAAAGGCAGAGGCAGTGGTGGAGCAGGGGTGGGATGAGGCCTACACAGGCCCTATAGCAACAAGAGAGAACCAATAAAAAAATTATAAAAAATTATGGAATCGCTATCTGAGAATTCTGTACATATAAAATAATTAATATTTTTATTAAAATATATAAATACTTTCATTGCTGTGTTGTATTTGTATGCCCCCCCCCCAAATGTACCTATTTTAGTGGTCTCCCCAGAAATTTCAACCAGGCAGATGACATGAAAAAGGTTTATAAACTCAAATATGAGTTTATTGTATATATTCCCATTCAGTTATCCTATTTTCCTTGTATGTCCTGAGTCCTTCTTTCTCTTCTCCTGCGTGCCACCAGTCAATCTTTTTTGTACCTCTATCATATATAACGTCCTTCTCCTATATTGTACAACTCCCCTGGTAGTCGGGTGCTCACTCCACAATGCCCCGCTAAAAGCCTCTGGGGAGAACACTGCATTTGTTTTGTCTTCTTTCTCTTCCTGGACCCCATCATTTTTTGGAAACTCAAATGTATTTTTAATTAATTCTTGAATGTAGTTTTAGTGTATTTGCATTGTGGCTTAAGGGCTTCCACAATCCAAACCACCATTTTCAGTATACTTTACATTGTATTATACTTACACATTGCAGGCTTCTGTCTCTCTTCGTTTACACTTTTCTTTCAGGCATATTATTATTATAGTGCACATATGTTTTTCTATATATAACTAGGACTGGAGAAACATTAAAGGGAGCATACACAAAATGGAAAGTAGAATACTGTAAGCACACAGGCAACAGAAAGAATGAACACGAGGTAGAAAAAGCACTAATTATAATGTAGTACAAAAGTCCCTTTATTTGTCATTAACATCCAAAGGAATCTCACTGAATTGCTCTAAAATTAAAACATAAGCCATCTGTTCAGATTCATAATCAAAATGTCAATTGCACAGCCCCCATTTTTTCTTGCAGAGACTTCACTAATATCATGGCAGCATAAAAGAATCAGGATTTATCCCCATCCCCTCATACCTGCACATTAACTGGTATTGTTCCCCCCACTTCAGCAGATGGCATCCATCAGCTTTGACCACAAAGAGTAAAAAGCTGAATTGGAATGTTGTAACTCAACCAATCAGCAGGTTCTGAATTGTGTTTTATGTGCCAATTAATTATAGAAGCACATGCAACTTTTTTGTTTAAAACTCCCTTTGTGATTCCAATAAGCAGATGAATAGGTCCTATGGCCTGGATCATTACAAGGCAATGCTCATTTGCGGCAAACAGTAAAATTCATGGGGATAATAAAGTTCCTCCGTCTTTGGACCTGTCTACTCCCTTTACGCAGTCATGAAATGTAAGACCTCTGCAGTTACCAGGATTTACGTTCCCCAGGTGATCTACCAGCTTTGCAGAATGCTTCAACTGAAAAATATTTGGGTACAGAACAGGGTACAAATGCTGGTATATTTTGTTAGTATCGTACATTTACTGACCATTCTTTATGTGCAAGTGGCTATAACATAAGGGACCATACAGTATATATCAACTCCACTTGCCCTGATAACACTTTTCCATTATGGAAAACTCCTGGTGGACATCACTGAGTGGCCCAAGATTGGCTGTGAAGAAGTCCAGGTGCGAGTAAAGGAAGTGACCTCCAGAGACATGTTACACCCCATAGTCTTCTAAGATTTTAAGTGAATGGAAGGTGGGGAATCCGAGCTTACATTCTCCAGAGTGTAAAATGAAACTAAGAGCTTAATTCTCATTGGTCGCCATGGGCAACTTACCCACTTTCCAATCTCACTGCAATCTCACCGCTTAGTAAATATACCCCTCTATGTCCCTGGGGGGGAATTCACTAACTGACGATTTCCAGAAATCGTCAGTGGCTGACGATTTTGCTGACGAATTCCACAAATGTGTATTCACTAAGTGAC
>JABWIB010000034.1:126721-172031 GCA_016617825.1 Platyplectrum ornatum | reverse complement strand
GTCAGTGTATACGTCAGTTTAGTGCAATATCACCTGACGAATACCCGTTTTTTCATCAATGGATATCATCAGCATTCGTCAGCCATTACATATCGTCAATACAAATCGTCACTTACTGAATACTATACATCACCAGTCACTGACGATTTCAGATCACTGACGAACGCTGATGATATGAAATCTCAGCAGAAATCGTCAGTTAGTGAATTCCCCCCTGGTCTTTTGGTTCCTTTCATATCATTGGAACAGCAAAATTCATTTGCTGAATTTGGCATTTGCCATGAGGGACTCAGACTTTGCCTTAGTCACCAACCTTGCACCCAAAGTAAATCTCATAGTACTGCTTTACTAGTGAAATCAAGCTTCTTTTCTGTAATTTGATTGTTGTATTGCCACAGAGATAGCAGAAGTGGTCTGGGCAGTTATCACAACGTCTGGGCATGGCAGCAGAGAAACACAATGCAGTGGTCCCTGGTATCTCAGGAGGAAATGGTCCTTTAAACCTCAGCCAGGTGCCTCAATTAGATGGACGAGCCGCTGCTCTCTATAAAAGGGTCATATATCGCAATACTGGTTCTTAAGGTGATAGAAAGAATCTATGAACATCTACTAAGTCTGTAGAGGAGATACCATAGAATAGCACACAAGAAGCCCTGTGACAAACACATTGATCACAGCGCTACTTGTTATTAAATTAAGTATTCCTAATAAGTAAAGGTGCTGTATATAGATCAGAGACATAAGTATACAAAGAAATGTGGATAAAACAATACAACGTGCGTAACCCTAGCAATAAAACTGTTAATTTGTACTATTGCTAAAAAGGATGCAATACTTTGCTTAGATGATGGTAACAACTAATTAGCAAAACAAAATCAAAATGGAAACAGCGGGAACCTGCTGTATGGGACACCCACGGAGATGTAGTCTTAAAGTGACAAGAGAACAAATAAACTAGTACGCCTTACAGGTCATTAAATCTATTGAAACTCTTTGGCTGCTTCTAGTAAAAGTGGTAAAGTATGGGCAACTCGTCCTAGGCCCTTTTCAGCAAGCATTACGTCTCTTGGTCAGATAGGAACGCCCTACGCGACTGTGATGAGGGTTGTGACAATAATCCGGCAGTGAAAGTGGATGAAAGAGTCACTTTGTTATACAGTTTCTCACACAATCCCTGTAAAGGTTTTACTTCTGACCAGATCAACAGAAATAGTAGGATTAGAAAGTGTTTCCTTTGTCAGTGGAAAGAGTTATGATTCCCTTTGACTCTGGAGTCTAAACACTATTCTTTTTAATTAATCAAATTAATTCCTACATTTATATGCTATTCATAGGATCTAAAGGTAGCCAAATGCAGAACTTCCAGTAGTCTGAATTCCACCCTTAGTCCAATCCAAGTAGCTTTGCTACTAGTGTGTGGCCAGCTTAAAATAAAAAAACGTTAATAAAATGCCTATTAAACGCTAAAGTATGATATCGTATTGAGCCAAAAGAAAAAAAAAACATTCACCTCAGCCACAGCGTGAGAAGGTGAGTATACAAGAGAGGAAGTCGTGCATTCAGCTGGGTGGGATGGCTGCCACTCTTATAAGAGCTTCCTCTTCTCTCGGCTGAAGCCTGTACCGAGCATGGGTATATAGCAGGTTTTGGTAGAGGTTTCAGCAGATCTGATGCATCATGGGGGGGCAGATATAGCTAGGCACTCACACTAGAACAATATTATTAGTGGCACAGAGAATCCACAATTAATGTAGCTGTGTGAGCTGCAAGTGCAGGTTATTGCGCTGTAATGTATACTGTAAATGGTGGTTATGATTAGTGTGAGCATCGTACACTAAAACTACAATCAAGAATAAACATATAAAAAAAATTACATGAAAAAATCTAAAATTATTGACTCAACAAGAAACAATTGCATAATGTGTTTGGGGTGGACTCAGGGCAGGGCTAGGTGTCTATTTTATATTGATTAACACATATAACCTCTTCTGCTTCTAACTATGCAATACTTCTGCTCATTTGTAACTTGGCCAAATGCTGTAAAGTTGGAGTTCTGTTTACTTTTCTGGAAATCCAAGCAATGAGTGAAGATTTTTACCACCATCCCCGACTAGCATATTAAACTAATCACTTTTGGTCTAATAATAAATGTTACATTTTACCAGCACTCAGTGGTAATAAACAGTCAGGCCACAGATATGTCTCTTTATTTCTGAATTAATGGCATAAACATTTAAGAAACAGGCCTCCCTCAATGTCATCATTATCATTTTCTACTGTAAACAAACTTTTATCTAGACAGCGGACACACAGCCTAGTAATATATCGCACTCTATTAAATATTTATATCAGTTTTCTTTTGTGGTTTATTTGCCATGTAATAATCATAAATAGAATGGAAGATTAGTTTTGAATAAATATGACTGGATTTTAAACAGTCTGTGGATTATATCTCTTTATTCTGCATTTGGGATGGACTGGACAGTGTGTGTATATATAAAACAAAAAAAACTAAATCTGCCTTTGCCAATCTTCCCAGCAGAGCTATGATTTTCTCAACATTTCAATCCCAAAGCTGCAGCCAATAAACAAACCCAGAATGTGGAAAATGTCACGTTTCGGCCCTTTGAGGGGATGCGGGAGTGCAAAAAATATTTTTACACCCGGGCCCACGATCATCTAGTTCTGTCTCTGTGAAAAATACTTTCTCACTTAAAAGTTGTTAAGTATTGGTGTGCTATAGGCAAAAGTGAAGTAATTTCCTTGCAAGAAACTAATAATAATATTTATCTGTCTGTAATTCAATGTTTGGCTGATCTGTACACCTGCCAAAATTGCTAAGACCCATGCCTCCCCCCAGTGACGTTATGATGTTATGATATACGTTCTTCTGGGCCCAGGGGCTCATATAGACGCCAGTACTGTCATCTAAGCTTCTACACGGAAGCTTTCTATCTGTATTCTGTCTGCTGCCGCTGCACGCCTGTGTCATGGTGCCAGGGCTGGTATTAGTAGCACCGTAACTGTATTACCCACCTGGTCGGGTGCTTGCTTAGAATGTAATTAGCTAAGGGACCCAAGCTATAGAAACTGTTCTCAGCGCCACTCTGAAGTCACTTGGTGGACTAGCATACAGGGAATGTTAACTCTAATAGTTTTTACTAATACTGAATCTGTCAGAGTATATGATTAGTATTACGTAAGGAAAGTTAACATTGCTGATTGTTATTAAGAACGAGTCTGCTGTAGCCCTGCTTGAGGTTGAACATGATAATAAATGTGATCATTTATTGTGTGTTATTATTACTGTCAGGGTCGCTGCAGCACAGGTGCCGGCTGTCGTTGTTAAATACAGATAATTTTATTATTCCTTCACTTTTCACTCTTTATCCTTTCTTTATATTTTATTTTGTTGATTATTTGAGGGATTTTCATTCATTTAATCAGAGACTTAGTACAGTGATATTTTAATAAATTTATTACATTTGGTTTTTCCATGTGGGGTATAATAGGGGTCTGCACATATCAGACTATATAAAGTACTTGTGGGGTATATTTAGAGTCTGCACATGGCACATACTGTAGTGTATTTTAGGGGGTTGCGAATGGAGCATATTCTACTGTATTTGAAGTATATTAGGTGTTTGTGAACTATATACTGTGTATAATGTGCCATTCCGAGTCCAAAAAATAAAGTAAAGTAATAGTATGTGCCATTGCCCCACCCCTAATATACCACACGTGTGCTTAATATAATGTGCCATTTCCAGGCCCCTAATATACCCCACATGTATTATAAGCACTATAATAAAACCACCCCTAAAACTAACTTTGGCAATCATCCCAGCATAGTCCCCTATGTAATGCCATGACATCATATCGGCAAGCGGCACCTGAGCCTATGACTAGCTAGTCCCAACTCTGACGAAGTCAGATCGATTTTGGGTGGAGTGGGGGCGATACAGGGGCGGGGCTTAAAGAAGAGATAATAAAAATAAAAAAAAGAAGAGAAGAAAGAGTTGTCTAATAGAGGTTCTCCAGTGCCCGTCACACTATCTGAGTGTCAGTGTGACAGGCTGGTCTGCTTTGCTAATGGGTGTCCAGCAATGCATCCTCCCATGGACTGTATCACGCCGACCCTGTCTCTGTCCCTTGTAAACCCTTTGCCTGTTGTGATAATATTGTATTTAAATATATGTATGTAAGCCCCTTTAATAAAGATCACAATTACAGTTAAGCGACAATGATAACTTCTTATTCTGCTTGATAATATATTCTCTGTGTGAATATTCTGGAATGTTATTATGATGCAAATGCAGTTAAATTCAAACGCCACGGTATATTTCCTGCTTACATTTACTGATAATGGCTTTGTTGCTGCAGCGGACATTTTCCTGTAAGGCAGCATAGTACTATGTGCAGATCATTATCAGATTAATAAATGTACAGCTAATACTGGTATTGTTACAGTTCTTGGGCATGTAGTAACATTATCAAAGTAGGGGATGATTTCCTCTAACTGA
Source organism: Platyplectrum ornatum (assembly GCA_016617825.1). Classification (NCBI taxonomy): domain Eukaryota; kingdom Metazoa; phylum Chordata; class Amphibia; order Anura; family Limnodynastidae; genus Platyplectrum; species Platyplectrum ornatum. The sequence continues at coordinate 167,508 of JABWIB010000034.1, read as the reverse complement.
ACATGTGAATTGTAAACACTTAAAATGAATGATTCAAAGGCTCATTATTAACAACATCCTGTCTGATCGCTTTTATCCCTATGGAAATCCCATGAGCCATAATATAGTATATGTAACATGTTTCTGTCTTCAATCCTTTTTAATACTGGCATGGTGCTTAAAGTGCGCACCTGCATTGGTGTAGGGGGTTGTATAGACTAACCCCCCCCCCACCTTCACTTAGAATGTTATGTATACAGAAACATTATCAAATATAACTAAAAAAGAACTTATTTCATGAATTCATATTAAGAGTTTATGTCATAGTAAAAAAAACCGGCATATGCATTATGAAATGATTAAAATTATTCATTTTTAACACCAGTCGCCCATTACCACAGTTAGTGAAAACGTCATTTAGTGCATTTAATGTTACTAGAAATTATGCCAACATTATAGAAACCTCACCTTGGCATGAACATTAAAAGTAAATTATGCTCAATCTGCAGTGGCCAAAAAGCAACACATTAACACTCCTTTACTTGCCTCTTAAAAAGACTTTAGTGAGATCCTTAAAATGTCAGAATTCTGAGGTTTTCTTTTTTTTTCTTGTCTTTTATTCCATACTTGTAAAAGTTCAAGCATGAGAGGGAAATAAAATAACGTGAAGCGAACATAGGAAATGTAAAATAACATTATGTACTGCTAAAATTGCTTTTAGATCACCTACCCATTTGCAGAGAGAAATTGCACAGTGATTGGCAGCAGCTACGATTTCACAAATCTCTGCCATGGCAGAGTACATGTCCTTGTAATATACATTTCATAATTGCTTCCTCCCATTGTCCACAGAAGCTGGCAGGAACATCGCACCAGATTATTTGTCTCTTTCTTTTTCCTTTTCCATGAATAGCATGTATGGAATCAATAAACATCAACACATGCACAGAGCATCTGAAGAGCAGAATACCCCCATGACGTCCCTTCAAGCAGCAATGTACATGATATAAAAAATATTATTCCAATGATAGTTTAGACCAACATTAATTAAAGATATGCAATAGTGATTGTGTTTAATGTACAATTAATGTGACATCCAAAATACAGATAGACTCCTGTCCAGTGGATTGGATATGGAAATGATACTTCTACTGGGTACACTGGGCCCTTTGTATCTGTGGCCCTGCATCTCGGCTGCTCCTATTCTTGTGAATCAGGTACTGCAGCACATTCCTCAGTGTATTTTATCACTTGTACCAATGGCGCAGATTTAAGTAAAAAAAATAGTCACTTGTATAATGTAATTATGTTGTTATTAAGTGTGTGACTCCTCACTATTACTTATTACCTATTAAAAAGGGATTCTCAGAAGCGTATTATGCTGCTGGTTTGTGGTACATGATGAGTCTCTTTGGCCTCTTAACACGTATAGTTCTGCAAAAGATCATTAACTTTTTGAGGTTCAACTAGACTTTGGAATAACAGCAAAATAATGGAAATGTGCTTCTGAGTGAAGCCATGTTGTTGCAGGGTATATAAAATGTATGTTATTGCATGCATGGAGAACTTTTGCATTTTGCACACAGATGTTACTGTTACACTTTTATTTAGACCTGGGTTAGGAAACATCATCTCTCACCTTTATTAGTGCAGACCCCCCAACTGTCTCGATTTCAGCGGGACAGTCCCGCTTTTGGGGGACAGTCACGCTGTCCCTCCCTCCTACAAGTTTGTCCCGCTAAGGTTTTTTTAAATTACTTTTGCCGGTCGATTGCAGAGGGAGGTAAAATGAATGTCAGTGTGTGCATGCAGGGAGAACACTTTATTGTTGCATTTTGCACACAGATACTGACCAGCGTTACTGTTACACTGTTATTACACTTGTGCTGGAAGCATCATCTCTCACCTGTAATACTGTTTGCAACCAATGAAATTTAACTCCCCTGCAATTCAACATGGTTTTGCCCACTCTTGAGTAAAACTAGGCACACATGGTAAGATAAAGATTGGATGAAAAAGGAACCAATTTTTATTTTTTTATAGGAATTGGAAGTCGACATTACAATAATGTATGGAGAAAAAAAAGAATTCCGCAAATTAGAACTTGCAACGATTTTCTAAAAAAACCGAATTGTTTGGTTTATGCTTCTAAAGTGGTCCTTAATGGCAGAATTATGGAAAGTTGGTACACATGGAACGATTTTTTACGTAAAAAACGATTTTAGTTTCTGCAGACCAAAAGATAAAAAAACTGCGATTTTAGAACGATATCGGTCAATCTGTTGAAAAAAGTCGGTCACATACACAGAATGATCTTTCAAAGAACTTATATGAGAGAAAGCTGCGCTGATACGTTATATTATTTCAATAGGGTCAAAAGAGATTAGCTTAACCTTATCTGTATAGTGAACCCTTATATAAGAGTCAGTAAGTGGCAAAAAACACACAATAAGTGCAGGTGACCGGCTTATGTGGAAAAAAAGTGGACTTATAGTGGAGGAACTTTGTTTCTTCACTCCCATTGCTCGTGTAATCCTCCAGTTGTAGTGTATACATATCAGAAGCTAGATGAAATACAGCATATCAACCACTCAGGGTTATCCACTCTGCTCTGGTGCCCGCACGGTGAGGAGTCCCGGGTTAGACCTCTATGTTGTTCCACGTGCAGTGATGGTACTCTGTAGAACGCCGGTGGGAGGTGGCTACTGGAATGGAGGCTCCTACTCCAAGTGGCTGACGTATCGGCTCTTTCTCAAGTTAATCTTTCAACTGGAACAACTTATCTTACCGTGTGTCCCTAGCTTAAGTCATAAGTGCCTAAAAATCAGAATCTGGCCCTTAGTCTGGATCTGGTCCTATGTGAGCATGACACCTCTGAAGCAGCAGCAGACATTTGTAAGTCAGGAGTGTGGGGAGAACATTCTCTTATGTATGGCACTTGCTTATGACTATGGCGAATTGCTTATGACTATGGGAAGCACCTTTGTCCACTTCTATCTTAACATAATGTACATTTTGAATGTGTATGTATAATTAATAATTTTAATGAATTGTGGATGACTTATTTTCAAATGTTTAGTAAAAAGAATGGGGTGTAGGTTTGGGTTACCACATTAGACAGTGCTAGGGAATGGGTGGCTCATAGTAGAAATGTAAACTCATTGTAATGTAGATTGTGAAAAGATTGCTCCCTGTGAAGCATTGGAATAATGTTACTGTACATTCAAGGCATTCTTAGCATTGCAAATGGAAATTTCACTGGAATGATTTGATTGGTGGAGCATGTTCCTTCCCTGAGGACAGTTACACTGCACTGGACCATGCTCTGGGCCACAGGATACAGGTCCATCAAAACCTTTACTTGCAGCATAAACACAAGAAACAGATGGAGGACCAGGGAGGCAGCCAGAACAAACAAAGTCCATTGAAGACAATCTTTTCCTCAGCCAAGACTAACATATTCCTTCCAGATCACTAATTTTCTTGTATAGTGGAACTAACCAAAGCAAATAAGTGTAAAGGAAAGGAACTTGTAAATGAATGACTCTTCTGTGCACATATGTATTTCTGTTGATCTAATATTCTCTGTGCAGAATGAAGAGGAGGATATTAAGAAAATAGTAAATTAATGTTATTAAGAAAAGCACACATTAATATCTTATGTCCAGTCTATAGTTATAATCAATTCATAAAGGGTTTTTTGATGTTTAAATCGGCAGGAAAAAAAGAATCTAAAGAGGACACCTATCCTATGTGTAAGAAGTAATCTACCAGCCAAATAAGATAACACTAAATAGCATGGTTCACTTTCCCATCAGCGAGCAACAATATTATGCCAGTAAGCCTAAGAGCTTCATATGCCATGCCTCGTTTTAGTCTAGATCTGATACTACGTATGAGCTTTGTAGGTGAATTATCTTAACAGTTTTGATACTTTGTTACTCTTCGAACCTGCAGCTACAGCAGTAAGTTGACAAGCGATGCAAAGAAGACTAGAATCCACTGTGACGGCCTTGGCTGAGAAAGTTCCTTTATGAAGTGTGAATTTCCCCAAACCCTCCCTTTCCATCAGCCTAACCTCAACCCTTTATATCCCACAGCCTAACCCTAACGTTCCACCTTATGCAGCCTAACCTTAACACAAACATCTAATTCTAACCATCCTTAGACTGCTGCGGTAGCATCGGCGCAGCCTGGTCCACAGTAGCCTGGTCAAATAAAGGAAACTTGAGAAGTGATCATTGGAGAGGAGAAAGGATGCCTGTCGAAAAGGAGGCATTTCGACAAGTATACTCGATAGCTATTTATATTTTTGGCAACTGGTACTGTTGAAATGTGTCTAATTGTAGGGACTTTACGTCTATTAATGGAATTATACAATGCAGTTACATCTCTCTGCAGACTAACCAATGCTAAGTATTAAAATAAGGAAATACCATTCACACACTCCAAATGTTCTAGAAGATTCAAATGTATAGAAAATGTTGCTATCCAGACTTCTACTACAGAACTGGATCCAGCAGATACTGCATAATGGATTGCTTTCCGATAATGGAGTGGCTAGCATAAAGCAAGAGGTGGGGGGTATGGTAATTAGAGCTGGGTTTAGCCCTCACGTTCATTCTTCACAATAACATAAATTTAAGTGAGAAAGTTCCGGAAAAAAGGTATGGGAGTAGCCTGTGTGGTCAGGAGTGAGTCAGGTTCTCACAGTTAACCATGGTTCTCAAAGCTCCATGGTACAATGGTAGCAGAGGTTTGGCTTCAGTCCTATGTTTTGATTTTAAGGCACTGAATACAAGTAATATCCAAAGTGATCCACTCACAACCCACAAATTGTTGTTCTTTATAAACTGGATGCTAAGATCTCATTGTTATGTAATTGGATCCCGCACAATGAATGTATAAGGATTTGCAATCACAGGATTGTGAAATTCATCTACCACTAACCACTCGCCTCACACCCAGGACAGACCTTGGGGAAAATGTACTAAGCATCAAGACGTCAAAATCGCCGCATCAAGGTGTGTTTAATTGTGAGATCTTGTTTTTTGTATTTACTAATAATCGAAATGTTGAAAACACGCTGCAAAACTGTAATTGAAAATCTCGCAGCTGCAATCTCGCAACCGTTTTCCATGTTGGACATACAGGTTCAGAAATTTACTAAGCAGCTTCAAATAGAGGTGTCTTTGACAGGCGAATTTGCTCCCTGCTACCACTAGCCATAATGTCTAGTACAAAAAAAGGGGTAAAAAATAAAACAAACAAGCACTGACACACAAACACACAGACAAACAGTAACTACACCACAATTCACACTAATGGATTGGAAAAATGTATTTGAAAAAAATACACACAGACAAAAAAGCCCATAAATAAATAAACCCAAATATACACAAGACAGCCATCAAGAATAACGGTTCCAAACCACGCGTCTTAGTAAATTCACAAGTTTGCACCTAAAACGCACCAAAAACATGCAACGAGATTCAGCAAAAAATTCTCAAACTAAATCTTGTTGCATAGTAAATTTTTCTCCTTGGGGTATATTTACTAAGCGGCAAGATTGCATTGAGATTGGAAAGTGGTGATGTTGCCCATAACAACCGATCAGCTTCAAGCTCTCAGTTTAATTTCACACACTGGAGAATGTGAACTCGAATCTGATTGGTTGCTATGGGCAACATCCCCACTTTTTAATCTCACTGCAATCTCGCCGCTTAGTAAATATACCCCCTTATGTTTTTCATTCCTGTAATCATAAAATGGCAGCGATTCTAGTTGTCTAGGCTGTTAGAGGTGTCATTCCTCTTATGTCTGGACAGGTCACATTGCTTCCAGCCAGGTAGTGCAGAATCTTGGAAATCAAGTCCTATGTTATTATGTCACAATACACTTTTGTAACACATTCCCCACAAACAAATACTTCTGTCTGCAGTGTAAAAGTGCACTGCATTTAGTCGAAGGCTAGAAAGGCATGATTACTATTCAAATAAGTGCAGCACTACGACAAAACCAGGAGACAATGCTAAAATGTGGAGATAGGAAGAAAGGAGGGAGGGGGTAAGGTCTTATGCACTGTTCTCAATGGTGTTTTATTATACAAGAGCAGACAAGGATTTCCTGCATGAAAAACATATAAACATATTTATAAGCCTTCTAATGCAATGAAGATTATCTAACACAAATCTGGACTCTTATTTGTCTTGCTCCTGAAACAACATCAGGTCTATTTGATTTACTTCTTTTTAAAATAAAGTAACCGCGTAGAATCTCCAGCAGTTTAATAGGACAGGTCTCAGTAATTGACGAGCATTCATAAAATAATTGCAGCTGCCACATTTCTGAGACAAGCTGACACACAGTAGTCAATCATTTTCGAGCTAACGCTGCATGCCAGTACAAGTGATCATGCAAAGTATGAGTATATATTATACTGCTTTCTGCCATACCCCTTGCACTGCCTGCTACAGGGCCAAATGGAAAGTGGCCTGAGTCAGCCACCCACCATGCAACTGGGGAGGTCAAGCCTGGAGCAACAGTGCTAAATGGTTAGCCAGGTGCGAAGTGAGGGCGGAGCCAACAGCGCTGGCTGGAACTCCGCCTCCTGTGGCTAGACTACAGCCTGTGCCAGGGAGCGCCTGCAGAGAATTGCAAGAAGACTGAACAGGTAAGTAAAAAAGAGAAATATGTATAAAGCAGAGAGAACAGGGAGAAAAATGTCTTATGGAAGTTAGGAGATAAATATGTAATCAATGGAAGACAGTGAGGAAGATCTGTTATGGAGAAGGTTAGTAATATTGAGGGAGAGTGATATATATATAGCATAAGAGACATAGGGAAAAAGATGTGTAAATGTGTCACACCCCTGCCTTGGGATTACTAGGGTTAAATTTCAGTAGGACGAGCTGGTTCAATCTTGCAGGTCTGGGAGGTGAGAAGGTGACTATAGTTACATTTATATGTTGCTCTTCCTTGATTGGACAAAGAAAACTGTGTGCTCTGAGAGTGATTGGGCAACACTAAGTTATTGCTGGAGCCTGATTGGTGCCTCAGCACATGTACATAGCGTGATAGAGAGCACACAATCCCTAACGGAATCTGAAGGTAGCACAGAACTCAGAGACTCCCTAGCACTTACTGATCTTTTGCTTCAGTTTTGCCCAAGGCTGTAATAAAGAAGCGATCCTACAGAGAGTCTGCTGTGCCAGCTAATAGAGGATCTCGGGAAAGAGTGGGAACAAGGCACGCTGGTGGAGGGTTATGAAGGGGATAGGAAGAGACCATTTGTTATAAAGAGGGAAGCAGAAGTGTATTGGAGGTGGAGGGGTCATGGATAAAGGTATGTCATGAGGACTGGAATGTTATACCCCAGTCAGACTGCATGGAAAAAGGCGGATCTTTCATGAAAACGCCGGGCTTCATGAAACCAATGGCAATCTGTTGGTTATGTACTATTGAGGCGATGTGTATTGGAGTATATTATATATAGTACACTGGTAGCAGGTGTGTAAGAGAGACTGCCTTTAATCTACAGTATATACATCCATCAACATCCACGAGTAAAACACATCCTACAGACAAGAACTCCCCAAAAATATACTCATCCCAATCTTTGACACTTTACTCTAAGCTTGGATGTGTAGATCTTTATAAACAGCACTCGGTACTTACAGAGCTGACTTAATGACCAAACTGAGTATGCAACCGTCTCCCCCCACCCAGCATACATCTGCTGGACCCATTGCTATGAGGCCTGAGTTTATCAATCTCCTCTGGTAAGAGGATTCTGTCTTTACAGACATTTCTTACAGAAATCCTCCAAATGGTTTAATGTACCTTCAAAGCTGTACAGATGTAGCAAATGTTAAATTGGTCTTTAATACATAACAATTTCATGTTTTTTGGAGAAGTAATGCCAGCATCAATCAAGAACCTGTCAGTTCTAAATCACTTGACAACGCTCATAGAATTCTTTACTAGAATAGCGCTCTGTCATAAGACAGGATTTAAAATAGGTAAATGTAGACCATAAAAAATAGAATGTAACTTTTATTTGTTCTGTGCTCCAAGTTCCTTATATCTAATGTATAATTACAATAGCTGTCCCCTCTCACCTGTGCTTGCTCCTGCCCTGATATAGGAAAAGCAATTATATACAAAAATATCTGGATTATGAGGATCATTTCCATACTGACTTTGCAGCACATGTGTAAAGCAAGAAGTGGCCAATTCTTTATCATATTGATCAGAAAACAACCCTTTTTCAGAATCTGGATTTACTTCCAACTGGCACATCAATATGGCAACAGACGAGAGAGAAGTCAGGTCCCTGTCTGGCAAATCTATCCACTGACCAAATGAAATGCAATAAAGCAAATATGTTATGTCTAAATATAACTCTGAATAGAAAGAAGAAAAGAAAATCATTTGCACTCCAGGTGGTCTGCAATTGGCAACAGATGACTACACCAACTGGAAATTAACTTCTGATTTCCTACTAGAATACAATTTCCCTCTTGGTCTTGATATGTCATTCATTTTAAAGCAGATTAAGGGGTTTCCACTGTATATAGAAACTTTGCCAAGTCCCCTCCTCCTTCAGTAATATCACTCTGGGAGAGTACCCTCCCTTGGCACCCTTGCCATTCTTTCTGTTTAGCAAGGTTACTACACATCCATATACTGTAGCTGGAAATGCAGCCAATCACTATTGGCAATGCATAGCAGTGACAAACATGAATAACAGATATACTTGTGATATGTAAATCCTGATCCTCTACTAATTAGCAAGGCAAGACTCAACACAATGTTGTCATTGAGGATGACATAGATTTAGGAGATTTAGAATGTATTACATTGAAAATAAAATATTATAGTATAGTACATGTAGCTAATGTATAGTTATAATGAGTTTGGCTGATCTTTGCTATTGTTTGCAGAACACTGAATCCTTTATAGGAAAAATAGCTATAGATTCTAACTACAGCTGGGTACACATTGAACATATTTAAAAATGACAAACCAACCAATCGATATCTTCTCTGCAAGTTGTGCCAACAAAATAAAAAGATAACTTGCATACACACTATAAAAACTTGCAATATATGTACAACTATATGTTGAAACTAATGCAATACCCGACAGCTCTTTAGAGTACATTTTCATGTTGGCAGCTGCAAAGCCGCAAAGACAAAGGACCAGACCCAGATTGATGGAAAACCAGCACGTACCTCCTGTGTATTTGCGAACAGGTTGGATATGCAGAGAAACGCAGTACCAACAACTTTGGACTCTGCACTGGATTCCTTTTATACTGCAGGATAGCACAAATTGCTATGCATAGAGAGTTTATATAAATGATACATTAAACCCTTACATACAATCCTTCATTATGTATCCTTATATACAATCCTTCATTATGCAGGAGAGATAAAATTAATGTTATTTTCATGTGTGTTACTGTTGCACTGTTATTAGACATGGGCTAGGAAATATCATCAGCAACTAATTAAATTTTACTCCCCTGCAATTCAACATGTTTTTCCCCATTCTTGACTAAAGCTGGGTACACATCAGCACCATGGTGCTGTTTCCAGACGATCAACTGATCACACAATCAACTGAAAGACCACTACTAACGATGTGCAGGCTTAATTGTTTTAACAACAGCACAATGCTTTGCTGCTGTAATATGCTGCAATAACACACTCGTCCACCAGATGGCTCTCTACTTAGTTTTCAATAGGAATCATTGCTCTGAGGATCGTGTGCACAGTACACACTGCAGTATTCTGCAGACATCGTGACAATGTTGATCAAAAATATTAGGAGCTCCTAACAATCTTTTAAAAGAACACAGACTGTGTGAAACCATCCTGCAGCATGTTTTGTGAGTACATATCTAACAGATATCTGCAGAAAGGGTCCTTTATCTGTTGATTGGAAAGATTATCCATGACCATTAGTCATGATTGTCTATATATCTGAATCTGGCCCATCGCTCCATCAGGATTCCTATCCCCTGCACTGTGCACCCAACGTGAATTCATGATTTGACTGATGTGTCCTTCTGTGCATACAGTACACAGTGTGCAGTTATCAGGCCGATCACCCAATTATCAGGTGAGATTCTTCAGAACTGTAAAATGTGTACCCAGAAAAGGCAATACACTACCTCTATTTTCACAGTTTTTTCTATATTCTGTTTTCTATAATCAGACAATTCTGTTTACTCTGACATTTAAAACAAACCTTTTGTTTACAGTCAGTTGTATTCAGTACAAAATCTAGAAATAAAATGTGGATTATAAAACAGAGAAAATCACAGATAGTTGCTATTATGAATATTAAATAGACATTACAGAAGGACAGATGAAAACCAATGCAGGACCTTATTTGTCCAAACTCTGCCATCTTTTCAACAATCCCCGGCCCTTTTGTTTCCTCGGGATAGTCCCTCCTAAATAGGGATGTTATGGCATCCAAATACACCCAGCGTATGGTCAAACTCCCAGACTGCCCAGTGAAAACCAACGGGATGTCAATCTGGGACCCCAACCAGCTAGAATATCTTATGGGATAAAACTGATGCTGTGAGAAGAGACCAGACATCAGCGATGACTATCATTATTTGTTCTGACATGACACAAAAAATCCCTTTACTACTCCAGGAATTTCATTGGGAAGTATCACACACTAGATGATAGGTCATTAGCTTATGTGCTGCAGCTGGCATTTCCCCAAGAGCACTGAATGACCACATTTATCCACAGGAAATAATGGGAAAGAGTAGAGAGACACAAATACCCCATTCACACAGAGGGCTATTACCCTGGTAATTCAGCCAATTTCCCGGGTTAAATGAACTACCCAGGTAGTGTGCTCTGTGTGAACGGCGCTAAAATTACTACTAACTACCCTGGTTCTGTGTGAACGGTGTAAGACCAGGGTAGTTTGTGAATTACCAGGGTAATTCAGCACTGTGAACAGGGTTAATTACCAGGGTAATTCAGGTCCACAGCTGACAGTCCTGCTCGTTAAAAACGATTTACCAGGGTAGTTTGTGTAAACGGGGTATTAGGGGTATATTTACTAAGCGGTGAGATTGCAGTGAGATTGAAAAGTGGGGATGTTGCCCATAGCTACCAGTCAGATTTGAGGTCACATTCTACAGTGTGTAAAATGAAAATGAGAGAATCTGATTGGTTGCTATGGGCAACATTCCCACTTTCCAATCTCACAGCAATTTCATCTCTTAGTAAATATACCCCTTAATCCCTTTAAGGCAAGACAATTCATGAAACTGAAGGTATATTTAATTTATTATGCAAATTCATTTAAATAATTTGTTTGTCTACATCCAATTCTTTATGCATGTTAGATCATCATTTCTATGGTGTCATACTTGCAATAAATTCATACCTTCAATAAAATATATTTGCTTACAGTGCGCCAAATAGTGTTTCTTTTTATTATTGTTTATTGGGTTATTAATCCCATGTTGGTTGTACTTTAGGATCTTTACTGCTGATTGTATATGTTTATAGAATGCTATTGAGTGTCCAGAGACATATGGCTGTTGGTTGCTGCAGAATGCTGACTAGTCTTGCATTGACATTACACCGATCATAAACTGCTTTGCATATGGTCCCGGCTGCTCTATATATTTCTATTGTTTGGTTATGTCTTCTTTCATAGTAGAAAGATCAAAGTTAAGTCTTAGAGACAGTGCTCCTTTATTGTGTGTTATGCCATGTGTGCCATTATATTGCTACATACATAGAAGCACTCTGGGTTGACAAGGGTTAACAATTATGTAGAGATTTTTAAAGAACAATTATTTGTCATGAAGTGTTTTGTTGCCTTGTAATGAAGATAAATTAGAAAGGGGTAACATGGACGGGATCCAAACTTATGAAAAGGGGACTTTTCCAATCACTAGTGATGCTAACAATGCTAGCATCTGGATCTACAAGACATCTGTTCAGCATCTGCCTCTGGTGGGTTTCTAAAAACAGGCCTGGGGGGGGGGGGGTTGGTTGTGATGCAAATTGTACAGTATAGGCATGTCCTGTGCACACCTCCTTATCTAGACTATAAATCTGTCCACATTTGAATGTATAGGGGTCACCTGATGGACCACCATGTAAGTGAGGAGAGTGACTTCCCATTTGCTCGTATTGAGTGCTGGATCTAGCAGGGATCCAATACCAGATACACACTAGTGCTGTATTTAAAATCTGGATCCTGTCAAATACTGATCCTGATTTAGTAAACCAAGGTGATTTCTGCATGCGAGAGGCCGAAATCGCCTTTGCTTGCCTACTGTGCATGCGCAGAACCTGGGACTTCCGTATGCATCCAAGGAGCGTGTCTTCACTCAGCATGTACGTACAGAGGCCTGATGGGCAGAGGGAATGAGCCAGGCTGCTAACTTCCCTTACATATCTACACTATACATCACCATTCTGGACAAAGTTCAGAACATGTAAGTGGCCAATTACTTGCCCATACAGGGGGTGTGACCTGAGGAAGTACATTAAAAAATTGCATACGTAATTTAGGTACAGGAAAATTGTGTATATTCAGAAAAATCTTACATCATGGTCAAGCCTTATAGCCAGCCAAGAAATGTAGCCAAGGACCAATGACTATAGAAGAACCAATGACTGTAAAAATTGGGTGAGTTTCAGTATATGCAGCAGTGGTTAAATAAAATAGTCTTAGAGTAAAATAAGGTTGCACCTCTATGCTCCAGGACAAGACCTCCCCATACCCTAATGTGACAATGTCCCCACATTATGGTAAGGGCATTATAACTGTGTTAACATATTAACCTGTCGTGTAACTGTGTCTGTTTCATAAACTATTACATTTCATATCAGGTTTTTAAAGGTTTTTATTGGGTAGTGGTCATTATGATGCTAGTAATAGGCTAATAGGACAGGTTTTATATGGGAGAATAAAACTATATAACATCCAGTCAGTGCAATGGCTCCCTAACATTTAAATGTCCCTTTTGTCCCCACATATAAACATATGCATGCGCCAGGGACAATAACACAAAGTTGCCATTAGCAATGGCTCATCCATCTTACCAGAGCATACTGAATGGAACAAAGATTTGAAAGAACCTGAACTGTGACACAGAGAAGCCGTAAGGCGCTTATGCCCATGGAAATACAATCTGAATAGTTCCAGTGCAGCTGTTTCAGCATTAGAACATGAACCCATACACTGACTTCTATGTATGCCGAATCTTGTGGGTCTTTCGGCAAGTAAACAGAATCTGTGAAATCTTTCTACACTTCATCAATGCTTCACATATTGCAATTGCAGCACAAATAAAGTTAGAAAAGGTCGTCCTGATTTGCAGTAATTTGGGTGATTTTGGGAGCCCTAATTAAAATATTTCCTCGGAACAGAAACGATTTAGAGCCCATTCAGTCAAGCTCACTTATCTTCATTCATTAGCGGCTTTGAGGAGAAGACATTTTCTTGGAGTACTTTATGTTGCCCTATGCCACCTTAAATTTATGGATGCAGTTTCTTGGAATACAGAGTAGGCTGTTTCAAAAAAAAGGATTGCGGTCCCTCTAGGTTCCATTAGAATAGTAGAACTAAACCTTTTATCATGTGGACATTTGGACCTCAAAGAGCCCCAGTGAAAGGTTCTATTTTACCAAACATAAAGTAGTGTTCTATGCCTGAGTTTCTTCTCACTGCAGTGTAAGCTGTGATGTATGGCTTGTGTTGCCCAGCAGATGAGTGCTTTCATGTAGTCTGAATCCCAGCGTCATGACATTGACTGTGCATACTAATATCCTGGGTGTGAAGCATTACATCTATGGGCTTATCTCTTTCAATGTGTATTCATAACTGTTACTTACTTGGTTAGGGTGCTGCACCTCACCTTAACTCCAGCAGCGTCAGAATGTTTTACATTGGGGGGAAAAGTCACCTCCCTCCTCGTGGCGTACCCTTCCCTCTCCTCGTGGCATATCCCTCCCCTCATGGCGCCCCCGTCCAGTAGCTGTAAGATTGGGTGAGGTGATCAGACAGCACTTTACCCAATCTTACATGCAGCTGCAGTGCCTACAACAGGCTGTCTGCGCTCTGGATGGGGAGCGGGGAGAGTGCCCCCTTCAGATTTGGGGATGGTCCTTCGCCCCCTCGTTCCCCCCTATCCAAAGGCCTATGCTTACCTCCCAACTGAAAAAAATTGTGGTGGAGTTGAGGCAGTGACTAAGCAGAGGTAGATATGGGGAGCAGTTTAGGCAGAGTCGGGGCATATTTTGGACCTAAGCTACCTCATAAAGAAAAGACACCTCTAGACCTCCAACCAGCTTGTGTAGGTCAGTACTTCCTGTCATATACTGGTCTCAGGCAAGATAACAAACACATAATAGGTTTAAGGGGAAAAGGTCTAGTGCCCATGATTCCTGCATCTTGCTACCCCTATAAGATAGGGGTTAATCCACCTAACCTCTGGGAAGATGCATGTGCAATGGAATTTGCAGTGGATGTCTAGCACTTAGGGCCAGATTCAGATCTTTACACTCTCATGACTTACACTGGCCCTAAGTGTCAGGGTAGGCAACCTGCGGGTCCAGGTGTTGTCAAACTACAAGTCCCAGCATGCTTTGCTTAAATTAAGAAACATTTACTGACAGGTGACACATTCATACATAGCATTCCTGAATACAGTTAATCTAGAATGGTCAATATGTAATTAAGGTAATCATATGTTCATGCCCCTCGCAAAGTAAAATGCGCTGGTACATGACATGATGATATCGCGCTGCCTGTCACTTGACAGCCATGAGGCGCGGTGCTAGGTCTATCGAGGGCACATGGGCACCTAGCACTGGGCCTGAGGAGACACCACCATTTACGTGAAAATGGTGAAAATAATACAATATATAAAACATTGACCATATACATATTCTACAGGTAGTAAAGCTCAAGAAAAGAAATATCATTGCTCCCTAATTAGCGGACAGTGAAGTAAGCCCATAGGCTCGGTAGGATTTCACAGCCCATCAGTGAATAATTACCAGCAGGTGTTTTCCATTGAAGTATCAGAGTATAGAAGTGTAAATGGGGCAGCCCTTTATATGCACCTGCAGGTATATGAGGCAATCGTTTTTGCACACTATTGTTTAAGATGTAAAATAAGAAATTAGAGGTAAAACACACATCATCATGGCTTCGGGGTGGGGGGGTGGTTGTGTTGCCTGACTGGCTTATGATCTGGAGCAACACACTAAGAATACATTAAAATGGTGAAAATAACATTCAAACCATAACAAAGATTTTAACATGTTGTTAAGTCCATATTTTTACTTAACCAATTAAACACAAACCTAAACCTTTATGAATATAGCCTAAACACACAAAGGGGGAAATTCACAAAACTCGTGTTTGTGCAACCCGCGGCTGCGAGTTTATCGCAGCTGCGAGGTTACAAGTACGCATGCGCGAGTTCACCGCGTCTGCATTCAACAACATACAGACGCGGTGAACTCGCGCCTGCGTACTTGTAACCTCGCAGCTGCGATAAACTCGCAGCCGCGGGTTGCACAAACACGAGTTTTGTGAATTTCCCCCCTAGTATGTAATTCACTAGAACAATACCGACTATCACCACGTGGGTCTAATAACAACACCTTCTGCGTAGGCACGCTGACCATGCACAGTGCGAAAACACGCTAAACTATGCACTGGAAGTACACGCTAAACCACGCACTGCGAATGTACGCAAAGGGTACGCAGTGCGAATATACGCAACCTTACACTAAAAAGAAATAACTTGCAGATGAATAATAAAAGTACAGCTATTTACCGACAATAAAAAAGAAGAAAGACTCCAATCTCAGCAGTTGTGGTCCAAATTCATAGGCTCTATTTTCAGCAGGGACAGCAATTACCCAAAGAGACGACCCTGATTACAGCAACGGATCAGCGCTTATCCCGGCTATGTCAGTCCGGACACAACTATCATACAGTTTAAACATACAGTAATTATACACATTTGAATAAAAAGTAGTGATGCGTCGTCCCACGGTCCCTCTCATTGGTCCATCGATGTCAGGTGGTCTCTATCTTTGATTTGATTGGAGAAGGTCCTCGTCCTTTGTCTTAGCTTCCTGTATTGAGCTTCCCGCCGCATTCTTATTAAACAGCCTATATGATATTTACCTAATATCTATCTGGTTTCATAACACAGTTACAATACAACATATTACAAAACTACATACATATTATTTATCTATACATCCTAGGCTACAATATGATCCTAAACATGACTATGAAAAGACATTGTGCGGCATATTTCGGCTTAATCCCGGTGGATACTGAAAGGGAAAATAGCGATATACGTTAATGTGAAATAACTTAAATAAAATAATGATGTTCGCTCAGACGCAGGTAAAATCGCAAATATGCGATTTTACGCAACAATATATTTAAACCGTATTTAAGTCTTTTAACTGTTTGCGATGTTATAAACATATTTTTATGGGATATTTTTATGCGGTGCGCATGCTTCCAAGATGGCGCCGGTTCATCTGCGCTTCTTTGTTCTTTCTAGAGGTGACGCTGCTTTTCACACTAGATGGGCAGGGGGGTACTACAATCCCCTGCCAAGCTTGAATCAAACTTTAACAATGTATAAATATTTATTACAGGGTCTATATATATATATATATCTATATATCACTGGCACAATCCTCATATTTTGCGCTCTATACACCACCACAATGGATTTGAAATGACATAAACAAGATGTGCTTTGATTGCATGCGTTCAGCTTTACTGTAATTTGAGGATATTTACATCCTAATCAGGTAAATCAGATAAAAGGTCTGGAGTTGATTCTAGGTGTGACATTTGCAGCTCAGAAAGACACCAAAAGACATAAAATATTACAGAAAACAACTGTGGTGGAAGAATTGTTTCAGATGGCCAAATCGAGAACACTCTACCTGGAGGTAGGTGTATATGTGTCAGTCACCAAGACTTCACAAGAGTGGATATAGAGAGTTTACCACAAGATGTAAACCATTGGTGAGCCACAAAGACAGGAAGACTGGCAAAAACATCAACAAAAGCCATTACAGTTCTGGAACAACACCCTATGAACTGATGAGACAAAAGATCAACTTTGGAGTATGGAGAAGGAAAGGAACTGCTCATGATCCAAAACATACCACTTCATCAGTGAAGCATGGTGATAGTAGTGTCATGGCGTGGGCATGTGCCAACGTAACTGATTCATGAACTCATTGAACTGCGCTTCACAGTGCACATGGCCAATGACTCCAAAAATACTGCAAAAGCAACCAAAGAGTTTTTTAAGTTTAAAAGTGGATTATTATGCAATGGCCAAGTCATTCACCTGACCTAAATACCCACCCATTCTGTCTGTCTGTGTTCCCTAATTGTACAACACTGCAGACACTTTGTTCTGCCAAATAAATAAGTGCTAATGATAATTATAATCAAGCACTGTGCACCATGCGAGAGTGTGGGATAGGGACACCCTTGCATTTTCTGTAAATCATTTGTGAACACACAATTGTGTCAGCTTAGCATATCATTTAGTACCTGTCCACCTCTGTGTGTACACATTTCAGATGCTCACTGACCTTCTCTAAAATGTTTGCATAGCTCCCTACATTTTCCATCTGCTTTTTTTTACCACAAATATATATACAGTGGTTGGAGTGAAAATTAAGAAGTGATGGTATGGACATTTAGAAGTGGTGATATGGCCATTTAGATGTGGTGGTATGGACATTTAGAAGTGGTGATATGGACATTTAGTAATGATGGTATGGGCATTAGAAGTGATGGTATGGACATATAGAAGTGATGGAATGGACATTTAGAAGTGGTGGTATAGACATTTAGAAGTGATGGTATGGACATTTAGAAGTGGTGGTATGGACATTTAGAAGTGGTGGTATAGACATTTAGAAGATGTGGTATGGACATTAGAAGTGATGGTATGGACATTTAGAAGTGATGGTATGGACATTTAGAAGTGGTGGTATGGACATTTAGAAGTGATGGNTGGTATGGACATTTAGAAGTGGTGGTATGGACATTTAGAAGTGATGGAATGGACATTTAGAAGTGATGGTATGGACATTTAGAAGTGGTGGTATAGACATTTAGAAGTGGTGGTATAAACATTTAGAAGTGGTGGTATGGACATTTAGAAGTGATAGTCTAGACATTTAGAAGTGATGGTATGGACATTTAGAAGTGGTGGTATAGACATTTAGAAGTGGTGGTATAAACATTTAGAAGTGGGGGTATGGACATTTAGAAATGATGGTATGGACATTTAGAAGTGGTGGTATAGACATTAAGAAGTGGTGGTATGGACATTAAGAAGTGGTGGTATGGATATTTAGAAGTGGTGATATGGATATTTAGAAGTGATGGTATGGACATTTAGAAGTGATTTTATTTTTTTTTTTTTTCATTTATTTACAAATCAATTCTAATACAAATGTATACAGTAGGTATATTTTTGTGTGATCATATGGAACACGATACAGAAAAGGACATGGTTTTACATCAATAAAACTTAAATTATGGAGGCAGGGAGCTAGGACATTTCAATCATTTGAAATCAAAGCCATATAAACCATTTAGCAATTTGACCTCCAACATTCTATTTCTAATACAGATTTACATATAAAACTTTAACATTCAATAAATATTTTATATTCTCATAGAGTACAATCTGGAAAGAGTTATACAATTACATTAGGTTTATAGAACCACATCTGGATAAAAACTATATATATATATATATATATATATATATACACACACTCACACACACACACACATATGCAGAGTTGCGTAAGTAGACTACCAAAAGTCTAAATCTGGGAAGCAAATAGGTAATTTGGACAATCATCAAATGAGACTCAATTAAAATGAATGCTAGTCATCATCCCATTGAATTACTTCTGATGAAATATTAGTCCACATTGAGCTGGCTCCGTTCTCCTTCGCTCTGTCTTTTGACTTGTACAAGTGAATAGGTTAATCAACAAAGGCTTTATCAGCACTTAGGCGAGTATTCATAATAAAGACTCGTGATGAATATTGTTACGGGTGAGAAATACGAGCATGTAAAAAGCCGAGCCTCAGATCCCTGAGCCTACCTTCTAAATTGGGAAGGTGACAGAGAATGGAACAGACAGAAAAAAGATTAGGCTGCTGTTTTGCGATAACAAATTACATCAACAGATTTCCTGACTAAAACATGACTCTCCAGACATCAAGAGAAGATCTGAGCAGAAAACACTACAACACAGTGTTCCGCTGGAAGGCTTGCAGGGTGCCGCACATAGATATCTGTAGAAAAACATTTATTTACAGCTAGAAATGACTCATCTGTGAATAGTGCTCATTCTCTCGAGCTTCCACACCAGTTATACCTTATCTATGGAGAGGAAGCAGCCTATATCTGTATTATATAGACTGCAGTACAACATCTGTATCATTCATTAACAATGCATGCTTATACATTCACAGACCATGCAGTGCTTTCTTCATCTCGCCATTCATCTGTTTCTTTTCTGTCTGTCTGTCTGTCTGTCATTATCAACAGAAAACAGTTCACTACACAGTTTTCCAAATAAATGCAGTATTTTTATATGTCAGTATAATAAAGTGTCTATCGTTCATATTTCTGTTTTTTTTCCTTGTCATTATTTTTATATGTTGGTCATTTGACCATCTCTGCTTTTCTTTCAAATCAGTATTATCATTGTCAGTATTTAGATGTCCGTCTTTAGACTGTGTCTGCTTTTCTATTTTGTTGGTATTATCATTGTCTGCATATTGGTGTCTGTATTATGAGTGCTGGTGTTATCACTGTCTGAAATATGACTACCACCCATAGAGGGCAGCACGGATGGCTCAGTGAGTAGCATTGATTCCCCGGACAGGACCTGTGTCAAGTTTGTATGTTCTCCCATATCTGCACGGATTTCCTCCAGGTCCTCCACTTTCCTCCTACACCCCAAAAACATGCTGGTAGCAAACTACCATTGGTGCAGCAGATGCAAGGCACCGGGGCCCATGAGGATCCAGGGGCCCATGGGGTTACCAGGACTCATGGCTCCTGGGGCCTGCAGGTGCTGCAGTTGTTGCTCGGAAGCGCAGGGACACTGTCCCTGAAACTCTCGGCTAAAAACATTGGATGTATCAGGGAGAGTCAAGTGGTACTGGCTGCAAATTTGCCTGATGTGCACATACACCAGGCACCTAACAATATAACCAATATGCAAACCCAGAATACAGCACATTTTCCGCAGTCTGGTTCCGGCCTTTTGAAGGGAGGGGGGCCCAAAGAATATATTTGCACCTGGGCCCACAGCTATCTAGTTCTGCCCTGGCCTGGTAGGTTAGTTGGCAGATGACTAAATTGTCCCTAGTGCGTGTGAAATTGCTCCTATGTATCAATCCCCAATATCCTATAAAAAGTCTATGAGCAGGGCCCTACTTCCCCACTTATTCTGTCTGTATTTCCCATTGTACAGCACTGTGGAAACTGTGTTGTGCCTAATAAATAAGTAATAATAATAAATAACAATATAGTATTATCCCAACTCGATATTCAATATTGCGTAACTCAGCATCTTGTAAAATAAATTTAAACTACAATAAAACACGAGCAAAGGGGAAATAAACTTTCCAAATCAATTTACTGACATCCTCATATATAACAATATTTTACACGTACCTCAGATGGATATATAGTGCGACATTTCAGATAACCCATTACTGATGTCATCATGGCCACATGGAAAACTGTGTGTAAAAAATGAAAACGTCATCAGAACTATTATCTATATCAGATCCTACATTCAGATCCATTGTTTCAGGGTACCATTCAAACTTTTTGACCCCTGGGGGAATAAGGGCCTCAGAAGTGTTCATGCTTTTGTGAATCAACAAGGCGGAAGGCTTCTCACAGTAGCACAAATCAAAGAAAAACATGAACTACCTAACAGAGAGAGAGAGAGAGAGAGAACTGGCTGAACACCTTAGTGGCAGAAGCGCTATACATCAGTTGCAGGTGGGTTGGTGCAATTTACTGACGGTTATAAGACAGACAGGGCTGCCTATACAGCTCAGCCCTCAGCCCAAAAGTTGTTGAATCTGTCAAGTTTGAATGGGTCCCAATGCATTATGATGAGGTAGTATGAATACATAACAGAGAGGAAGCAGCAATCTGATCTAGCAGTCAGAAAATGGGCGAAAATCTGCTTTTGTACATTGTGAGCTTTTCTGTGTAAAACACCATAAAGTAAATAGTAAAACAGATTGGGCAACCTTATCATTTCCAATTTTTTATTTAACACCAGTATTACATGTCATAGACTGCCATTAGAGAGTAAATAATTAAATAGGAAGGAAATGATTATGTCAAAGAACATTATTATAGTATTATATTATATTTTGCAACAGATACATTTGTTTTCTGCCATCCATACAATAGACACTTATCAGACTGTAATTGAACACTTGCTTATTTCCCTGGCTCAGGGCAGATACAGTGTGAATACCTCCATGGTCCAAATAGTTGATCTAGCATTACAGCAATCTCATTTTACATTGTTGGACTATATAAAGCTGTTTATTAAGCTGCAATCATTTACTTACTGAACAAGCCGAGAAGGCTAGGTTAATCTCCCAGACATTAGTCACGCTGTACTAACTAAGCGTACGTTAGAAACAAGCACTAATTGTGAGCTGTAACAGGCCGAACATCAGATGCAAAGGACTGCGAGATATTTGCATAAAATGCCTGAATCAAGAGCAAAGTCATTATAAAGATTTTCCACTTCAAGGCTAGGTAATATTGCATGATTAATCATTACAAGTTTTTCTATGTGCCTGGATTTAGTTATTGTTTAGAACGTCACCTGGACAGGCTGTAACCCTTTATGATGCCAAACGATTTCGGCCCAGAAGTTATCAGAATATAACAAATATCAGAACATTTTATTGCTGTTAACAGGTGTGATCCAGAGCTTTTTACGCACGCTCTTTTTACAACTTTATAAGGGCAAAGCAGGTGCAAGTATGGAGCCGAGCATGGTGCAGTGTGGGGGGAGCAAACTAACCTTAATTATTTTACATGCAGAGAAAATATTTTGCTTTTAGAATTTACATACTGCATAGCTTTATGAGTTATCTTAGAGTTTAGCTAGGAATCGTCACCACTGAACTCTAATTCTAGTTTCACAGTTTAGTTGTTCCTTCCCTTTGCATTTCACAATGGTTTTGCCCAGGTTTACACGTTTTGCCCTAAATGTTGAATTCCGGATCCACCCCTGAGTAAATTACAGTAGTAATCTTAGTATACATAGTAGTAGTAGTAGTACATAGTATTTTCAAGCACCCAATAATATATGCAATTTATTTTTTTATTCTTACAGAATATGTATTTTGTAAACCTATGATAATATTACTATGCTATACAGTGTTGTTATTATTATTATTGTTATTGCTTATTTAAGTGTCCACAGTGACATACAATGGGGAATATAGACTTACAGAATCAGCCTGCCGGTAGGTTTTTGGGGAGTGGTAAGAAACCAGAGCACCTAGTGGAAACCCATGCAGACACAGGGAGAACACACAAACGCCACATAGATAATAGGGAATACAGTCAGACAGAATGGGTGGTGGTGAAGAGGGGCCCTGATTGAGATCGATGGAAACATAGGTGCAATTATACAGACACTAGGGACCATTTAGACAGCTGCCAATTAACAAACTGGTATGTTTCTGGGGTGTGAGAGGAAACCAGAGCAGCTGGAGGAAACCACACAGCCACGGGGAGAACATACAAATTCCACATATAAGGTCTTGTCCGGGATTCACACTCACGACTTAAGCATCGACTTATCCATCCGTGTTGCTCTCCTACATAATTTATAATTATGTCTGCAAAGAAAATTGGAGAATATGCATGCGTTTTAAATGTTATTGGCAAAACCATTGATAATCAGTCCTTATTCATTACATGTATACACAATCCAATTTCTACAACTTCCTTGGCATTATTTATCATTGATTCTTATGTATAGTAAGAGGCCTTGGAAACAGATACCAACCTATGCCTGCCAAACATGCAATAGTGAACTGCACCCTTTTAAACAGAAAAACTATACTATATTTTTTCAACGTAAAATGGAGCCCTCTGAAAATATTCTCCGCAATTAAGAGCATTGCTACATTCATTATTAGCTACACAGAGTACCTAAAACACTCATATGACACATTTTTATTTATTTTCTTATAAAAATCTGAATAAAGTCACAACATAGTGACTAAATCATCACCCAAGCACAGGATTTGGCGTGCACTGGCAATCTCAGAAGCAAAACTTGACCTTGAGCAAATCACTTCATCTTCACATGTCTCCGATCATGAACAGATTACTTTATCTCCCAGTGTGTGACCTTGCTGCCTGAAAATGAATGAGGAACAGAATATCATGGTTCTCATAGACAAATTCTCTCTAGCAGATGGCTGGCCAATCTGGAAATAGATTTGAATCCAATATCTTCACACGCACACACACACGTGTGTGTGTGTATATATATATATATATATATATATATATATATACCTGTATATATATAAACACACACACATTAGCACTAATAGGACTATCGTGTAACACTTTTTTTCGTTGTAATCTCCTCTTATGGTAATATGGTAACTGAAAGTATTTACCATGTGATTTTCAATGTAGTGCTGAGAACACAGCTCCAATGCTTCCTGGTGACATATAGTAATGTGCCTGAACAATACAACCAGGCTGTCATAGTACATGGCAATCTATATTTTTGCAGCAGCATATAAGATGCATTCTTCTATTATTCATAAGCATCCGGTTGTTTCTTGTGCCTATTTTATATGCAAAGCATTATTTTTTTCCCACATACTGTATGTGATAAATGTTTAACAAACAGCCATATTTTATATAAAGACAGAAATAAACATTTAAGTGTTTCCATTGTAACACAAGTAAGAATACATTATTACTGAGACAAAATTCTGTAAGGTACTTACAAACAGCATATGCATTAATAAACACCATTCACCCCAGAGATTAGTAATAAAACATTGAAATAACTTTTACATTAAATAACAATTCAGAAAACATAGGAATGAATCTTAATTAACAGGGGCAGTTTCTACTTTTTACAATCCCGCATTTTGTGAGCACAAATATGCACCCATTCCATTGGTGAGGCAGGATGTAACTATACTGCAAATACAGACAGGGAGGTATTGAAATAGTTTAGTAAGGGCTTGGTCTATCTCTTATATACTATTTACACTTTATACACCATTCTCATTTTAGTAAGGACATATTAAGATAGTTCATAGTAGTCTGTTCGCATTAGGGGAGTGGTCTTCCCTGCATGCATGGAAAACTGGATACTACGGGTCTTCGGATATCGGCACATGCTATGCTCAGGACTTGGAGCACAGTAACTTTGGAGTTCTGGATTTGGCCCATCATGTTAATTAAAAGAGCTGATTTTCAAGGAAGAAAAGGGCATTTGCATTAATTAATTGTCTTGTTAAACTTGCTTCTTGATTAGTAATCTTAACCTGTAAATATTGCAAGGAGAGACATAAGACAGACAGGAAATAATAATGGTGGAAATAAAAAGTACCCATATTTGCTATATAACAAAACTGTCAGTATACCAATAGGGGGAATGGGTGTTTCCTCTCTGCACAAAGTAAGTATCAATATCTTCTTTAGTTTCTGCCAGGACTGAACTCAGTTTCATCCTTAGGGGCCCATTCAATTCTTTAGTCGCAAAGTTTTCCCCCTTTACGCAAACAGCATTGAGCCGCGTATTTAAAACCGCAATCCCCCTGTACCGTTAGTACCGTTCTGGGCATTTACCAATCAGGGTCGTGAAAAAGTCCACAGGAAAATAGATAAAACCCACAGCCATCAATGCCCACAAGAATAATGATCCCACGGAATCCCCAACATAGCCCATTCTACTGGTGCAAAATACCTGAGCTTTCAAAAAGGAGTTACTATTGTAGTATGGTTATTGCCTGATGAAGAGGAAAACATTGGTTAGTTCATTAATATCAGGTCAGTGTGACCCTTCAGAAGTTCAGGAGATGAGTATTTTATACCTATTTGAATGGGTCATGTTGGAGGGTCTGCTTATACAGAAAGCTGTTTACGCAAAATATACTGGCATGGAACACACACAAAAACTGAGAAATTGCCCATGCAGATAAAAAGGGATGGTATTTCGGTTCTGACATATGTGTGCTAAAATCCCAGGGAGAATATACTGCTGTTCGGTTGTCCAGCGCATAAAAGCCGGCAATATATGCTCACATTACAATCCGTGTCTCACCCAGGGCCGGTGCTAGGTCTGGGGGCGCCCTAGGCTGACCTAGCACCGCACCCCCCCCCGACGTCAAAACGCACGACGTGACGTCACCACACCACGTATCAGCGTGATGACGTCAAGCCAGTTGAAAACTACAGCGGGGGGCGGCTGGGTGACCGCTGGCTGGCCGCCCTCTCGGTTTTTACTTTTTTTTTTTCAATATTTTTTTTATTACCTCGGCCACCCGCCCGACCGCCCGCCCTCTCTGCCGGCCGCCCTAGGCGAACACCTAAGTTCGCCTAATGGGCGCGCCAGCCCTGGTCTCACCTGTGCTATGAATCCATAGCACAGCTGCCTGCGCCCGCTGGAATCTGGTCCTATGTCATCTAGTGCTCATATTACCTCTTTTTACTTCTATCTATATTACCTATCTGTGCATTAGTCAGTGTTACTGTGGCTAATTATTTATTTGTATATTTCTAAAAAGCGCAGGACTGGTTTGTATTTTTAAGGAAATGCTTATATATAGATATAGGGTGATTATCTTCTTCTGGTTTTATATTAAATCCTTTTCTTGACAGGAGTTACATAGATTTTTATCCTGCTGTGCCCATTTTAGAGGAATATTATGATAGCCAGAAATTGAACTTTTTCCCTTGTATCTTTAATGAATCACTTTTCATTTTCTACTTTCCAGGCTTAAAAAAAAAACTAAAACTATACTCCAATTTACAATGATAGTATTTTAATCTAAATTAAGCCTAAATTAATTAATCTTGTCTTAAACACTTTGGCTCTTAATAATTTTTTTTATGCAGAACCTGTACCTCCTGCAATGCGAATACGTCTTCTGCAATGATGCACACGCCTACTAAAGGTGGAATAGCCTGTGTGGAAGAATGCCCCAGGGCAGAAAGGGAAGGGGGACCCATACTGCACACAGGGCCCATTCATTTCATTAAATGCCCCTAATGTTGCTATACTTCTGAAATCTCTGTTCTCAATTAACTGTAGCTCGTTAGAGAATGTTTCTGCTGATGAAGCTATGCCTGTCAATTGAAATAAATATAACCACGGCACATCATAATATTTAATCAACACTGAGTTATTGTTGAAAAATGTTGTCTTGAAGTATCAGGTGTAAAACCTGCTGCAAGCGGCATACTAAAACATGAAACTGACGAGGCAGAAAAGTGAAATATGTGTAATAATGTCATGATGGACGTAAATTCAGCCTTCTGCTCCTTTTTACTTATAATGAATAGGCCAAAGAATCCTGTGGTGTAGTCAAACTACAAATTCCAGCCTACTCCAAAAGCATAGTCATAGCAGATGGCTGGGAGAATATGATAAGACACAATGATTTTAGATATTATACACATTTAAAGATTTCATAGTATAGAACTGTGTAAGAGAAAACAAAACCTAGTGGAAGTTCGACTGTAGTCCATTTGTATCTATACCTATGTATTAATATATGCACTACTCTTGTACTTACAGTCAGTGGTTTTATGCCTCCACCTACAAAATATCTGCTTATTGTACTTCAAATACCTATGCAAAAGAAACGTATAAAAAAAAGGATGTAGATAGGTAACCCCTATCTAACAGATAGGTGTCGGGTTAAAGAAAAAAGAATCCCACAGGGCTGGATTCAGATCTTTAGACACTTATGACTAAAGCTGGCCATACACTCTGCAATAAATTGTTCCAATCGACCAACTTTAGTCAAGAGTGGGCAAAACAATCTTGAATGGCAGGGGAGGTAAAATGAATGTCAGTGTTTGCATGCAGAGAGAATACTTTATTGTTGCATGTTGCACACAGATACTGACCAGTGTTACTGTTACACTGTTATTACACTTGTGCTGGAAACATCATCTCTCACCTGTAATACTGATTGCAACTAATGACATTTACCCCCCCTGCAATTCAACATGGTTTTACCCACTCTTGAAAAATGCATAGATTGGAACAATTTATCTTATAGTGTATGCCCAGCTTAAGCCATGAGTGCCTAAAAGTCCCAGAGAGGCCTGAGGCCCATAGAGGCCCACCTTTATTACTACAACCCTTTGATATAGTGAAAAAGGGGAAAAAGCACAGAGCAGGAAACAGTGCGCCCAACATAGTACAAGACAAGAAGTCCATTGATCACTCAGTTTCAAACACAAGAATACATTCCCTTTCCTCAGATAGATACAAATAGTTTTGGTCCCTTTTCGCCACTTTCCTGTATTTCTTGTCTTGCAATCATAATTCTGTACTGAGCCATTGCCTTTGGCACTCTTAAATCTCCTCCACACACAGGAGAGCAGGCTTGTATTACTTAGGACAGCAAAATTCATGTGTTTGCCTCCATTGTTGGGACTATCATACGGATTCTACTATTAAATCAGGATCAGGCCAGGGAATACTTATGGTAGCCCTCGGCACTCTTTCATTCTGCTTGTATAAGTGCACTGTTAGGATTGCACTATTCTTAGCCTATGTTGCAGATTCTATCGTATAAAACATGCTGTTTAGACTGTTTCTAATGTTATAATATCTAGAAGGAATCATGTCTTATGTCCTTTGTGTTGAGTTAAAATTTCTATTCCCTGCTGTAAGCTTGTCATGCCACAATACAAGAAAGGAGGATTCTGGGAATTGCCTGCTCAGAATTATGCAGACAATAAAACCATCATATGCCTATATACAAAACTAGATTGATGTACGTAGAAGTACTTGATATTATTAGCAGTTGCTGCAAGCAAATAAGTTAACTACTGTTCAGAGTTTAAACTAGTTCTGTGCCTTTTGTAATACATATGTAATAGGGTCTGGAGATAGAACACCAAATAAAGTTCTTGTGGGGTATGTTATGGGTCTGTGAATGGCAAATACAATACAATATTCTGTGTTAATTAGGGGCCTTGGAATGGCAAACTATTTAAAGTACATTTTGGTTTTATTATAGGTTGTTAAATGGCATGGGTATTATGCGCCACTCTAAATATTATTACATTCAGGCAAGTAAATGGAGACAGTGGAGATTTGCCAACAGATCAGCATGCCACGGCGTGGACACTGCTATCAAGTCAAATATTACATTGGCGAAAGGTAATATTTTCCACTAACCCAAACCCTTACTCTAACTCTCACCTTCTATCAACTCGACCTTAACCCTCCATGTCCTAACCTTTCCTCTTCTTTACTAAACCCTCTTCACAGCCTTCACCTTACCTTCCCCTTCTCGCAAACTAAGCTTAAGCTTGTGCTTTTTCTGCAGCTTGACTCAAACCTTCCCCTTCTAGCAGTTTACCATTAACACCTCACTCCATGGTAAATCCTACCAATGTAGACACGATAAACCTTCATCTGTATCAGTTTTTAAAACTTGGTTGGTCAGACTGGTAACTGCATCTCAGATGATACGTAGTGTACTATAATATAAGTGGGATATATTAGGGATCTGTAAACGGCACATGCAATAATATAATTGAGATATAATAGGGGTCTAGTATGGCACACTTAATACTGTAAATATTGTGCTATTCCTAAAACCAGATATTATTGTATGTGCCATAACTATGAACAGATTCTGAGCTTAATGGTCACTAACAGAGAAAAACCCTTCCTTTTTTCTCATTTGGTATGTGAATGTATATAATAACTAAATATATAATCATAAGGTGCATGACTGTCTATTACAAAGAATAAAACAGTCATGGCAGTAAAATGTAAACCAGAAGATGTAACAGACGAATGAAGCCCCCAAATGGACCATCCTCTGGCTTTACATCTGTTCCAACAGGCAGTACAGATCTAAAGTACATTAAGCCAATGATAGCACAGCTACTGACTGCAGCCTGTATCTCAGATCATGGCATGGGGGATGACTGTATGCTCACATTCTGTCTTCTCAAATGCAGGAACAGCTACCTGGCAAGAACACTGAGCTTTTATATTAACCACTTGGCTGCGGGATGGGAAAGAAACGGTTTATACAGCAGAGGTGCTTAGCCTCGTTTACAGAATACAACTGCTGTAATCTGCAGTCATCCAAGGCACACAGGAAAAGAGGGCATACAGTGTCCTCTACTGGACTACAGCAGAAATTCCAAAACGTCCTTGAATTATCCTGGGAATAAAAATAAAAAATATCGTCTAGCGCTGTCCTTGTGTAAATGAGAATTTTGTCATTAGAAATGATTCTTAATATCCATGTCTGATGTATCCGAAACCCCCATTTAATTTGTTTCCCTTCATAGAATGAACTAGATACGGAGAAACACGGAACACAGAATGCACCGCTGGTAGGAAATAAATAGCTGCATTTGCATATGAGACAAAGGAAGCTTGTAAGGGTTTATTTATGCAGCTGTATGCTTGTATGGGACAATCTATGACAATAGGGCCCATATTGTGTAAATGATCTGGAGATTCACCACCGAACTGGACAAAATACTGCACAGAATATATCAACATTCCTTCAGATGTGGGGATATAGAGACATTGAACACAAGAACATTAGACAAACATGAACAAGCCGTCTACACGATTACAATCAAAACCTCTTTCAAATTGTCTGACACATTCTAGTCAGGGTTCTGTTACAGAAACAAGCATTGCTGATGGCTTATTGAAATAAATATTTGGAGATATGCATTATTTCATTAAACAACAGTACAAATGAAGTAAATATACACTGTGGTATTTTGTATTATTTCTTTGGAATTATTTTTACATTTTATTAAATAATGATGATTAATGAATGATTACTATTTAAATACAACATAAATATTTTCCAAAGAAGGTTGGTCTTCTTCTAGAAGGGGAAGGTTGATTGGTGCCATAGTGCATGTCCACGACGTGATAGTAATGTGATTGGACAAAAGGACCTGAGGTAAAAGATATAAAAAGGAACTGTAATTTATGAAAAGGGTTGATGGGTTTTCATCTGGTGGTGCTGCATTGAGAGGGGAATTTGAATATGGAGCGTTCACCCAACCAAATGAGATCAGAAAGAAGCTCAGAGGGATTCCCAATCGCTTTCTGTTCTCACTTGCAGGGACAGTATTCCAAGGAGGTGACTGTTATGAGTCAATCGCTCGATCCGGAGACGCTGTTGTGCCCGCTCAGGGAGGAGTGTGTACTGGCTATGGTAGTGGAGGGCCTTGAAGGGGAGCTGTGCCTTCCATGGGCCGACTCTGATCCAAACCCGGTGAAGAAAGACATTGTGGGCCATGACAGTTGTGAGTATCATGAGACAGGGGAGCCTGTTATTGTCCTCAATCGGAGGAGAGGAAGCCTGGGTTGATGCAGGAATCGTATCGTGGCCGGAGCTGCCGCCAAATTGTCACTTAAGCAATTTCCACTGTCGCGGCTTCATCATAGTGACCAAAGTTACTCCTGTCACTCTCACTATTAGCTTGGTGTTGGAGGAGAACCCAGAAGACCAACCTGTTTTGCTGGACTGTGCTAACAACAAACCAATGGAGAATCCCGGTAGATGACCCTGTGATAGGACGAACTGCAGGAAAGGTAAAGGTTGAGCTATGAGGAAAAGGCTGCGATGGCTGCATTAAATTGCAGCTAGAGCTGAGGAGTCCTGCCAGCGATTCGAGGTGAGGATCTGGTCTGCACAACAAAGTGAAAGAAGCTGGGATGAGACAGCGAAGACTGGCCATCTAAGCCAGGTAAATGCTGTCACCACTTCCTCGTTGACCCAGTCTGGGGAACTGCCTGCAGCAAGGGAGAATGTTAAAGCCTGAGAACTCTTGTTGGAAATTCCCAGGGAAGCTGTGCAACACCCAGCATATAATATTATGGTGTTTGGATGAGACTTAAGACTAGGGGAACATCTCCCGCCGCCAACACTCTCCGGCTCTGTTAGGAGCCATGAGAAATTGGGCCAAATTCCACAGAAGTTTAACATATATTGAAGTTATAGTAAAGTTAAATGTTGTGAAGTTGCCATGTCTGTGACCGAATGACCATTGTGTTTTTGTGAAAACTGTTTACAATTTCTTTGTTAAAATAAAGATTAAACCAGGGTCTGGTGCTTTAGAGATCCTCCAATAGTTTCAATAAAAAGTTAACATCTTTAGTGTGGTGTATTGTGCATAATTTTATTTAGGTTTAAGAGTAAGACATAGTATTGATAGTTGGCTTTCCTCTCTTTATGGAGAGGGTTGTTTTGCAGAGATGTTAAGTAATAAGTATGGCACAATGATAGGCCTTCTCCAGCAGGTGGCTCTTGGTGCTTGTCATGACTGTGCCACTTCAGCTGTGACATTGGAGCACAGTGCATGGCCTCTTGGCCCTCCCATGAAAATTTCCATTCCTATGGCCCTGTTCATGGGAATAAAAATGTAACCAAAATTTGAACAACACAAGTGTTGAAATCCATTTCAATGTATAAATAATAATTCATTACACTGTGCCCTCATGCATTATGCTGCATTTTCATCACATTGTGCCCCAAATCATGAAACTGTTACCCCTTTATTACCACAATGTAGTCTTGTCCTCATCACACCGTGCCCTCATCGCACTTTTGTCTCTTGTGTGAAATTACAATCTTCCCCTTCTTCTTTATGTCCAGTCAGTCTTCTGCACCCACCCTGTGTCTGTTTAGCTTTAGGCCGTCTCCTTGTGTGTCCTGTCAGCGTTCTGTTTCCTCTTTATGTTATGTTAGCCCATTGTCATGTAAATCCAGCCATCCATCTTCTCATGGTTTGTATAGATATTAATAATTTTATATTGGTATAATATACACATTTCCACCATACTCACACGTTCCCACTTATACTCACCTCCCATTTATACCTCCATTCACACATTTTCCTCCAGCTACTCCATTCACAATTCTCCCTCCACCTTACACTTATCAACAAATCACCTGTATGTACTTCTTGTTTCACTGGAGATAGATACTATCCGAGTATAGTACTCCAACAACAACAAAAATGGCAAAATGTCATGACCGGTGCATAAATAAATTCAAAAAGCTTTTAATTGGCTGCCAATTAATTTGGTTGAACTGGTAGACTTTGGGTCTATGCAGTGCTCAGACTGCTCTTCCAGTTGGACCTGGCATGGGCAGCAAAGCTCGAAGGACTGTAGACATGTAGGGTCTAGGATCCTGCTACAAATGCATTTAAAATATGCATTTTCAAATAATCATTTTACAGAACATATTAAAATGATCATGTGTTTATAATGTACAGCAGGTTGTCTAAATACTTGTAGTTTTCATGTATCCCTTATCCAACGAGCATAAAGCAAAGTAATTGGTTACTCTGAACACTGCAGTGCCACAGTATCATATTTTAACCTCTGCCGAAGTCTACCCTCTATGTAATTACATGCATTGGGATAAATCATAGCTTTGTAACAGTTGCAATATAATTAATAGAAGAAAACAAAAAACTACTTTTTTTTTAATCTTGTGCTGTTGTTTTTGTTCCTTTGAACTCCAAAGTCAATGGATTCTTGCTATGCCATAGATTACAGCCCTAACTGGAATAAATTGCAGCAAATGGACTTGTTTCACGGTAGGGGGAAGCTGTAGTGTTTGATAGATATATGTCAGATGCTGAAAGGAACTCTGGGGCATGAAACATGTTCTAATTGGAATAAAATTAATGGCTGGAACTTTTTCATACAGTATATTGTAAACCTGCAACGACACAAATATCGTTTTTATAATCAGTTGGTTTTTGTTTCCCGAACTAATATACTATACACACGCATAAAAATATATATATATATATTAACTAGTCTACAACTTTTTATTTTGCTATGACAAAATGTCTGCTGCAAGAGTACCAAGCCTGAAATGGTCAAATTGTTAAGAAGGATTATAAGGATACAATTTGGGCTCCTGGTAATCAGTAGCAGTGTAACTTACTCTTTCCTTTCTATAAAGGTGAAGATGTCAGTGTTCACAATAAGGACTGTTATATAGAAGAAAACATTCCAATAAATACAAAAATTGACAGTAAATACTTTATGACCTCTGTTATATTTATTTGCAAAAGTTGATAAGTTTGGAATACAGCATATGAATCACACCACTTACTCACATGCCCTTCAATGTCGTCTTTACTTTCAAATGTCAGTCTATCCCCTTCACCAACACAGGACACAAAAATACTATTATGACTGCTCCTGGTGAGGTCTGAGATGAGCTGTGACAGTGAAGATATTTCTTGATATCTGATCTCCTATCAACATGACCCAGAGCTCTAGATTAACCTTTTACTGCTATCTGCATGTTGTCCTCTGTGTGACAGCCACATTCTCTCTCTTTGATCACAGTTAATTCAAAACAGAGTGTCAGCAGTGCAAAACCAAACATTAAGACAATGTCTGGCCATCCATGCTAGACCATTCAACTTCTGGCTAGATTTTTTTGCTATTTAAACGTCAGTGCAAATAAAATTCTGAACGAGCCTCTGCTGGATACAGGAGATGAGATATTATCACCAGGTGCACAACACATTGCAATGGGTCCATCATCTGACAGTTTCACAAAGCATTAATGAGAGGCTACATACTTATAAGAAACAGAAAGATGAAAGAGTTAAGGAATATTTTGAATAAGTTCTGACATCCACACAATAATATTAATAATAAATAAGGTAAAATGCAATGTTGGCCTAAAATTAGAAGATATTGTAATTCAGTGTGAAATACAAACACCGAATTTAATTTGCCATGTGTTCCATGAAATTGGTTTATATATATATATATATATATATATATATATATATATATATATATATTCCCCTCCTTCCCTGGCCACTATGATCTGGCATAGCGATTTTGTGATAAATGTTTCCCTCCATACACTCCTCCTCCAAACCCCCCACTTGAAAATACCTGTTTTGAGCTAAATATATATATATATATATATATATATATATATATATATCTATATCAAATCCATAATATAGGTCAATGTGCATGATAGTATGGCTATACAGGCCCCAATACAAGTCAATATTTTCTCCATTAAGGGCCAGATTCAGCTGTCTTCTACGTAAACTTGTTAAGTTTGCTCATTTAGCTACATATGTAAACACATTTAATAATACACTAGACACATACACATAATAGATGGGGGAAAACACATTTTCCCATCTTCATGCTGCATTAAATCAGGGCCTAAGAGTTTAGTGAAAGGGATGGGAAAATGAACAGTGAGGTCATGCTCATGCAAATGCTCTCTGAACAGACCTGACCATAAACAGTTGCAGATCAATGTGTCATCATTTATCCTAGTATGGGAATACTGCTTATGCATTGCGGGTGTTGGTTTACCGAAAAAAAAAAAAAATTTTTTTATTCATTTGAAAGCTAAGGGGGATGAAGGGGGTTAAATGATATCAACCCTGTGAGAGATCAAATAGAAAAAGGGAATAGAGTATGCAGCTTGCCATAAGCAGAAATGGTTTGAGAATTGGTGACTACGTAGGGATGCAGTGTGGCTGGTAACCCGGACAGGAGAAGAAGACCCAGATGAAATACAGCCAGGAGGCTTCTTTTACAAGAAAGAACAAGAGCCTCAGGATTGACAGTCATATTATGAAACAATTGCCAGTCATCAAGAAAATCGGGAAGATCCACATATGCTCCAATTAACATGATCCGGGGAGGATACCTCGCCGGTAACAAGAACATCCGCTATAGAGACAAGGCCTTGAGTTAATCCCCAGGTGTATTCATCAATATCTTGGGCCTTGGGCCTTAACATGTTGGGACTTGGAGGACTTACGCCATGAGATGAATGCTATTTTCGATGCCAAACACACACAGAATACAACAGATAAGAATCAATACAATGAATTTCAATAAGAAAAATAAAAAATAAACAGGACAATTTTACCCGATGGAGTACAGACACAATCAGTGAAGGAACCAAGCTGAGCCCAGGTAGCCTCATGGTAAAAGGCCACACACCAAAACACTCTATATTGGAGAAATACTTAACAGCATTTCATTACAAAAAAACACTTTTCCTCTCTTCCATTCTCTTATATACTCATCTGCATTGGGGTTGGTTCATGCATGCAGTGGAATAACTTATCTTAGGTAAACTATAACTAATAATTTAAAAAGTTGGTGGAGCCATGAAACGCGTCAGAATTTATTTCAGGATACTCTGCCCTAAGGCGCATGGATGTTTATTCATTGAAGATAATAATAATCACACATAATGTAATAAACTATTCATGCATATTTCTGTGAAACCCTTTTCTCTAAAGGGTTAGGCTGAGCAGCGAGCTCACTGTAAACGCCCAAGTACATTACACTACCTTTTGTCAAGGGAAGAGCTCATGATCATCTCATCATCATCCATTCCCAGCAGTGCAGACTGTGCTGGGAATCTGCTAAACAATGTTATGTGTCTGTATGCAACCTGTTATATTTGGGATCCAGAGCAGAATTTTTGTTATATTGTCTGCATTATATCAAAGCCTTTAATAGGTTGAGTGTGGTTTTTTGGAGCACAGAATCTCAGACTGTTCTCATCATTTGTTTCCCTTCCTCATCATTTGTCTCCCCATCAGGGTCCATTTGACCACATTTTATTTTAGACTACTTGGAATAATACTTATTATAATAAATCTTCATTCTCTATCTAATATATAAAAGAACTGGACTGGTTTCAGACTTTCTAAAATAGTGCCATACAGTGCATGCTTGGTGCTAGATCCATATATCTGTATTCATTATTCAGTATATTAGATGGGTGGAAAGGGAGAGCGTGTGTACTAAGACTATGCATGGTGAGAGGGGGACATATTTATATAGTACATTAAAGACTGGGTTCAGCAATTATACACTATATAGGGCAGGGCTCGAAGTGAGGATGCATATGGTGGTATACCATACTGTCACTTCTTCAGCTGATCAAATTTAAAAACTATAATGTCCATTCACTTCTATAAGTTTCTAATGCTCCATACCGTCACTTCTAAATGTTCATACCGGCACTTCTAAATGTCCATACCGGCACTTCTAAATGTCCATACCACCACATCTAAATGGACATACCAGCACTTCTATCTTTCTACTCTGCACCGTCTTAATTTCAAGTAAGGGCTATGCAGAATATGCTAGGTAGTCATTCACATTCAGAAGTCTGCGCACAGAGCGGAGTGTTCTCTTCTCTTACACGCACAATTTCCTGAAAACTGGGGGGAAGGTTCTAGATCAGGTCACAGCAGCTGATGCATTCTGCGCTCCAAACACAAAATTGTGCCTGTCTGGATTCAGTCAATAAGGATAGTAGTAGGATTGTATTACCAAATAGCATACACTCACCATAGAAATATATGATATGATCAGTAGAACTTTTCTACCAGGTAGCAGGAAGTCGTGCTGAATAATTGGACAAACAACATCCATTAAAATTGAGTAAAAGTAAATGGCTGGCAACCTTTGTTAGTGAAGCTAAATAGAAAGCAGAGATGAAGAGAGAAATAATACAAGGAAACAGACATTTCCTCTGCTTGACCTCAAAGTCAAAGTATTCAGTCAGTGTACATATACAGGGTACATATAAAGTGTGTATGTGTTGGATTTTTAGGTTGCTCTTAAACATATAAAAATCTAAAATATTACAAAAAAACTTTGTAGCTGAATGATATGTAATTGGTGATATATTGGTGGAACAATAATGGTTTAGACCAGTGGTTGAAGTGCATATTTAGAAGAAGTGGTATGTAAACATAGAAAATAATAGAAGTTAATGCAGATTTCTAATTTTTTAATTAAGTAAGAGAATGAGGTGGTGGTAAAGGGTGCCCCAGATGCATCCACTTCGAGTCCTGCTTTAGGCTAGACCTATCAAAACTGGATCACAAAAAAATAGATGTAGTTCTCAACATGAATGAAAACATTTCTGGGGATGGTAGGGTTACCAGGGAAGTTCCCCAGGGTTCTGTGCCTGGACTAAAGCTTTTTAATTTATTTATTGGTGACATTACACATTGTGCTAGATTTTCATAAGTGCGGAAAAGGAAGAATGAAGATGTTGCCCATTGGCAACCATTCATAATCTAGATGATATTCTTTAGTGGAAAGCGAGAGGCAGAAACGTATTGCTATAAGCACCATCTCCTCTTTTTCTTTTCCAAAAATTAATAAATCTAGCTCATGGTATCAAGGATAAAACCTTTTTGCAGATGACACAAAATGGGGGTAGACACACCGGAAGGTATTAACAAGGAGTGATGATCTGGGACAGGGATAGACAACCTTAACCACTTAAAGAGACATTTGGACCAGTTTCCCCCAGAAAAGAGCCACACAACCCTTTTGACATCTAAAAAGAACACTGCATAATGTGTATAGTTTCTTACCTTTATGTATAAATAAAACAATAGCTTATGGGCCTGATCCACAGTTTGCGCACACACAGTGCAGATGCGCATGTGAATCCTTGTTCGCTTGTGATTGAGAGTGGCGCATTTGCGCAGAAAAGTACTGCCTGAATCTGGTGCATTTTTGGGGGTTTTTTTTGCAAGTGCAAAGGTGTAATTGCATGGTTTAATGTGCTAATGGTGTAATTAATGTGATTAATTGGCAATCCTAATAAGAAAGATGCAGTAAAGGAGGATGGATGAAACTGTGTTTCTACGTAGGGTATTATTGTGTTTTTATTTTAACTTATGCGTTATTTGTGTAGTTACTATACGATCATATATCATACAAAGCTAAAGTTACAGCATTCATACTTGCTCAGGTCAGATGCTTTCAAATGTGTTTTCAAATACGCGTTTATTCAAATACGTGTTTATTTTGAATAAATACAATTTCTACATGGTGTCCATGTAACAGTTGTACAAATATAAACAGATGTTTAGCATATTTTATAAAATTAAATGTCTCCACACCTCCAACTTAATTTTACTTACGTAAAGTAAAAAACAAATTAAACATTTTATAAGTAACACAAACAACTTACACTTACACAATGGGTAGGGTGGGTGTAAATGTAATCACGCAAAACCTTTTTTTTTTCAAAGAGGAGGGCAATTTTCTGTTGGTGTATGCGTACTGTAGATTTTTGCTGCACAAATCTGGATCAGGTCCTATATGTTTACCTCCCATCCCAGTGCTCCTATTACCCCCTGTAAGTATACCCCCTAGTGCTCACATTTCCTCACTGCTCCCATTTCCTTCCATATGTTTGGCCCACTGTGTATACCCCTCAGTGCCTCAATATGACTGCCGCACAGTGCCCCCATATGTATACCACACAGTGCCCCCATATGTATGACTCACAGTGTCTCGATATCTATGCCCCACAGTGTCCATATATGTATGCCCCACAGTGCCCCTATATGTATGCCCCACAGTGTCTCAATATGTATGCCTTACAGTGCCTTCATATGTATGCCTCCCAGTGCCCCCATATGTATGCCCCCAGTGTCCTCATATGTATGCCCCCAGTGTCCTCATATGTATGCCCCCAGTATCCTCATATGTATGCCCCTAGTGTCCTTATATGTATGCCCCTAGTGTCTTAAAATGTATGCCCACAGTGTCTCGATATGTATACCCCACAGTGCCCCTATATGTATGCCACACAGTGCCCTGATATGTATACCCCACAGTGCCCTGATATGTATAACCCACATTGCCCTGATATGTATACCCCACATTGCCCTGATATGTATACCCCACAGTGCCCCTATATGTTTGCCCCACAGTATCTCATTATGTATGTCTTACAGTGCCTTCATATGTATGCCCCCAGTGTCCTCATATGTATGCCCCCAGTGTCCTCATATGTATGCCCCCAGTGTCCTCATATGTATGCCCCCAGTGTCCTCATATGTATGTCCTCAGTGCCTCCATTTGTATGCACTACAGAGCACCATATGTATCTAATGTCTTATTTACTGGGCTGAGTACTCCCGGACGTGTGGTTACCCTACCAGGAAGAGCAGTAGTGGGCGGCTTAAAGAGTAGCGGGTTGCTGACTCCTGATCTAGGTACACTGGATGAATGGTCCAGTGGGTGGCAACTGCAATGTCAAATGACATCACTTTAGAAGCTACTGAGAAGCAGCCCAACATAGGAGACATCAATATGTTTTTGGGAGCAAAGCAATGAGAAAGGCAAGTCAACTGCTTGGTTGCCTAGTGAGGGAAGTAGTCATGCCACTATATAGGGTATTGGTGTGGCCTCACCTAGAATACTGTGTTCAGTTCTAGAGATCATCTCCAAAAGGACATAAATACATTAGAGAAAATGCAAAGAAAAGTAACCAAAATGGTACATTATAAGATATCAGAGAAGGGAGAAGGGAAATATTACAGCATTTTTTTTTTTAAATATATGGAAAGTAACCAGGTAGACGAGGGTGGCATTTTTCAGAGGAAGAGGCGAGGTAGAACACAAGGTCATACATAGGAATTGGAGGGTAGTAAGTTCAGACGAAATATGTGGAATATTGACTACTGAAAGGGTAGTTGATAGGATAAAGGAATAGTCTCACATTCGAGGTGGTAAAGGTGAACACAGTAGGACAGTTTAAACATGCTTGGGATAAATATAAATGGAAATTAGGAACCAAATAAGATTAGTATAGTTTTAAATAAACAACTGGCTTGGACCATGTGGCTCTGATCTGCCATCACTTTCTATGTTTCTAAGAATGGCATAATCTTTTGTCAGTACTGTATATAAACTGAGGACTGCAATTGATAATATAAGTAATATGAATAGCAAACATACTGAATTGAATGTCATAGGGCCATTAGCTATACCAAAAAGTGCATTGCTATGTTTAACTCTGTTGGTGACTGACAGTGCGTAAATTGAAAACAGTGGGGCATTCCTGGGGTGCAGAAGAGATGGCGACTTTATTGCATTTGTACAGATCACATTTCGCTTTCCGTTCTCACATCCAATCACACACTGTCTGGAACACCCTGCTGATCCAGTCTTTGCTGTGTCTTCCAACCAATCACACTATGCCTTTCATCTTTTCCAGAACTTCTCAGTAATAATTTCCTTCTCATTCTGAGCCATTTATGTCTTCTCCATCAAGTCAATTCTCTTGTCTGGCTGTAAAAGATACAGCAGGCTGTGCCATTGCTTTGCACACAAGTCAGACTTCATAAGAAATGATATTTAAACTACAATAATGTTTGTGTGTGAGTGTGCGGGGGGGGGGGGATATAAAGAAAAGACATGGCACACTTCAAAAAGGAGTATAAAACTGTAGTATAAACAATGAAAAAAATGTTAATAAATATTTATTTAAAAAATGGTACTCAATAATTATTTTTCATTTTATTCTCACATTACTATGAAGTACCAGTATTCTCCCCAGAGGCTTTTAGCCGGGTTGTAGAAGATAGAAAAGTA
>JABWIB010000034.1:110733-126421 GCA_016617825.1 Platyplectrum ornatum | reverse complement strand
AAAAAAAAAAAGAGAGAGAGAAAGTAGGACTGAGGGCATACAATGAAAAATAAAAGAACTGAATGGGAATATATACAATAAACTCAAATTGAGTTCATAAACACCACCGGGTACTGTTTCATGCCACCTGCCTGGCAAAAATTTTTGGGGAGAACACGAGTACCTATCTTCTTTGTTATTCTTAAAGTACATTTTACTCTTGAAGGGAAAGTAAGGCAAGGAAGCCAATACTGTCAGTGTCTTTTAGGCATATTACTGATTTGCTGTAAATCTGTTCTGTTCTTTTATTATCTGAGACTGGAAGGTCAAGGAACCACAATTGAAATAGCTGCTGACCCAAGAAACAGTCAGGTGGGTGCAGTGATCGCCGTGGGAGACAGGACATGGGAGGACAGCTTCCAGCTTGGGGTAGTGAATTATACACTCCCGAAATCCCCAGAAATCTTGGAAGGTCAACGGCTGTAGACCTGATATAAGGTAGTGGAATTAGTCC
This sequence comes from Platyplectrum ornatum, assembly GCA_016617825.1. NCBI lineage: Eukaryota > Metazoa > Chordata > Amphibia > Anura > Limnodynastidae > Platyplectrum > Platyplectrum ornatum. The sequence goes on along the minus strand of JABWIB010000034.1, from coordinate 125,928 downwards.
CGGTTATTCATAGGGCTATGTGGAGGTTTGTATCTTGATTAGAGAGGCAGTGATGCCTGCCCCAGAAAACAAGCCCTACATCTTTATTCCTCTTAGGCTTAGTGCCGTGAACTGAGCCATTTTATCTTGTTAAGGTACCAGTTGGTAGTTTTTTTGTTAATGTTGTTGAAATGCCTTGCCCTGTGGTGTATAGGTCCGTGGAATCCCACTGGGGTAGTGGGGGTTTTAGACTGTACTGGCAGCAAGGGAGCTCTAGATGGAAGGTCCTTTGTATCTTTACAAGCAGTAAGTGTAGCCCATTCTTTAGCTCTCTTGGCCTCAGCCTTGGATGGGAGTAGAGCCTGGGCTTCCCCAGTGTTGGATTCATTGGTACCTGCCCATTCTTTAAGACAAGTCCTGGTAGTATACACAAGCCAGATTCTCCTGGGGCCAAGAAGAGTTAATTGGGCTCCCTAGACCAGCTTGTGCACTCCCTTTCTACACTCAAGTGTGGAAATAGTTTTCCACACTTTTTCAGTTTTAGGGTTGAGAAAGGCTGAGTAGAATTGTGGAAGACAGGATTAGCTGCTGGTGGATAGAGAACAGGAAGAGATGGTTGGTGAGTGCCTACAAGGTGCCAGGGTCTGTTGTCTTTTCCTGGGAGGTGGGCAGTAGTATTTGGGTGCGTGCTCCTTTTACATGAGAATATATGTATGGCAACATCAACAACTGTGGTTTAATCTTTAACCAGGAGTGTGGATTTATAATTGTACTATTGAAGACTGCTGATGCTGTTGTTATCCTGTGAGCCAACACATCCTTTACTATGTGCTCCTGCCCCAAGTACATCAAGGACACCAAAGAAGAAAGGGGTACAAATTCCACCTACCAGTGATCCTGCACTGGTGCTGATTTTCTTTGTTTATAGTCCTGACAGTGACTGCCTTTCAATGGGCTCTAAAGATTCCCTATTGCCCAGAAGCAGAAGAAAACCTGTATAACCATTAGAAGCATAGCAGCTGTTAACTGGGACTTTCAGACTCCTCCAGTGTGAGGTGTCAACATCATCGACAACAGGGAATATTGCAGAGGACAGAAACAAATAGAAGTGTACAAAAGTAAGTAAGTTATGTTGACGCACCAAGGGCCAGGCTGTGACATGATGTCCCCTCCTCCACCTCCTCACTGGGTATATCAGGCCATAGGATGGGATCCAATGGGGTATTAGCTAAAGGGTGGGGTGGGTGGGGCTTAGGGCATAGGAGCCTTTATAAGTGCAAGTATTGTGACGCCATTAACCTTTTTTCCACAGGAGATTTCATTCCCTCCCTCCCTTTCTTTTCCTTCCCTTCTCTGTTTTGTCATTTAACATGCCTTTTCTTTCAGACGGGTCACGCCGTGACGGTAGCAGTGGGGGTTAGACGTTTTCTGTTGGCGCAGTTTTGGAGATGGTTAGTTCAATGTGGTCTAAGTTATAGTGTTTAGGTAGTCTAAATTGGGAGTCAAGCCCTTGCGGATGGTCCCGTGTTATGACATCTCATTGTGAATGGGTTGTTATCTTGGTTTTCTTGCTCTTAAAGCTTTAGTTAGTAGAATGACCACCGGTTAGGCGCCTGGTTCATTTACGCCTTTTAGCAACCTCTGACCCCCACTGCTGTTTGGCCACCTTTACCTAACAGCATATCCAAATTTTATAATCAAATCTAAAATTAATCATTTCTATAATTAGGTCCAATTCTTTCAATAAATGCGTGTCCCCTTGTAAATGACAATTACAGTGTCTGAGTCATTATTGGTGTCAGTGTCATTTATTTTGTGTCTAAGTTATTGTCTCGGAGGCGGGACGTAGGTCATCAGCCATCTGGCAATTTAAGACAGCATGGCACTGTCACTCTCGTTGTCTAGCAAGGACAAAGGACTAAATTTACTAAGCAGGGCGATTGCAGGGAGATTGAAAAGTGTGGATGTTGCCCATAGTAACCAGTCAGATTTGAGCTCAGATTCTCCAGAATTTGAAACTGGGAGCTTGAATCTGATTGGTTGCTATGGGCAACATCCCCATTTTTCAATCTCCCTGCTTAGTAAATTTAGGCCTACATATCTTGTGGTAGCTCTCATGATATTTCATTGCAATGAACAAAGTGTGTACATGACAAATATATATACATAAGAGTAGGGATTCTACAATATTGTTATATGTATATTTACAGCTTGTCAGGGTTCCAGAGGGTTGATGCCAACGCTTTACAATTCTTACCATTTGTAAATGAATGCCCAACATCTGGAATTACCATAGTAACATCACATACTACTTCATTTACATTGAGTGTTTCATACCTAATCATTCATGCGCAACAGCCAGGACCATAAAATGTTGTCCAGATTGGAGAACTTATCTAAATAAGAAATGTGTAATGGAAGTTTCTGATGGATTTTTTTTTCTTCTACATTCACCAGCTGTGGAGGGAAAATATAGACATACACAGAGTTTTTTTTTTCTAGACCTCAGAAACATACAAGGATACATTTTTCTTTGGGATATCACAGAGACAGCCCTTAACAAATATTTTTGCTGGTGACCCTGCATCCGCAGCAAGCACACAGCAGTATGCCCCCAGTCCTCCTATTTTTCCTTGTATGTATGCCCTAGTTCTCATATATCCCCCTGAATGCCCCATTCTTCTAATATAACCTGTATGCCCCAGTCTCCTTTTTAACCAAGTTTGCCCAATCCTCTTACTTCCCCTGTATACCCTAATCTTCCAACTTCCCCATGCACGCCCCTAGTCCTCTTATTTTCCCCTGTATGCCTCCATGTTCCTATTTTCCCCTGTATGCCCCATTCCTCTTATTTCCCCATGAATGCCCCTAGTCCTAGTATTTCCCTCTCTTTGCCTCCAGTAATTCCATTTCCCATGTATGACCCAGTCCTCATATTTTCCCCTGTATGCCCTATTCCTCTTATTTCCCCATGTATGCGCCTAGCTCCACCTGCACATCTCTCACTGCCACTTGCATTTTTACATCATAGGTCTATACCTCTAAACCACCAGAGGTGGCACTGCTGAGCTCAGATATAGCTCAGAATAGCTCACTAAACAAATTTATTTATTATTTATTTATTGACAGGTTTTTATATACAAATGAACTAGAGGAGCAGAATGAACTAGAGGAGCAGAATGAACTATACCAATACCAAAATACTGTATATACCCGAGTATCAGCCTAGTTTTTCAGCACATTTTTTGGTGCTGAAAGTGCACCCCTTGGCTTATACTCGAGTCATTGTCCTGTATGATGTCAATAAGTTATCCTAGTTTGAAATTAGGTGAAATTAGGGGCCTCGGCTTATATTCGAGTATATACGGTATATATATAGAAGATTACAGATATAGTTTTGTGTCCTCCACCAGATACCTGAAGGAAGAAACGAAGAAACAAAACAAAAGTTACCCTATATACATAGCTACGACCAAAGAGTTACAGGCATCTATAGTTTTGAGTTATATCAGTATAAAATTTTGTACTCCCTCCACCTAATCTTTGTAATGCTTCACAGAGTGCTGCTTTTTAATGCAAATAAAACAGACAGTTCCTATAAGGGAATGTTACAGTGAAAATTGTATATTATTCAAATCAAGCTCTGTGTACCATAACTCAATGTTTCCTCAAAAAAATTTGCCTTCATCGCAGGTAAAAAGAAAATCCAAACTTGAGCATTGTATTAAATTGTATTGCATTAAAACTATACATAATGAAACTATTATCCAATCATTCAAGTATTAAACTTTGTTTAATCTATTAGGTTTTAAACTTTTCTGTGTTGGATAAATATCTAAAAATGGAATCAATGAAGGTCAATATAGTTTAAAATACACGACTGGGCAGACTAGATGTACCATGTGATTCTTATCTGCTGTCACTTTATATTTATTATAAAAATCACTGCATTTGTAATTATAATACACATATCTGCAGTATATATAATAATGGTATATTCCTGTAAAATCTGTACTTTTCGTATGCTATGGTTTATATAGCTAACAAACTAATCACAGGCAGAGAAAGTAAAATAATGATGTTTGTTTTTGCACTTTCCTTTAAAGAGTCCCAGCTGCTAAACACTTTCCAGCTCTGGTGATAAATTCACTCTACCAGACACATACTCAGATTATTGTCTACTGCATAATATGTTTTTATTATATTGTGTAATTACTATGAACACTGATTGTTCTTTTTTATGCATCTGTACACATACAATACTGATACAGTGTCTAGACCAGAGATAAGTTATTAGACAAGTCCTATACAGTGGAGAATGTTTAACATTTACCATATATTTCAATGCTGCAACAAATGACTACTAATGACTAGTATCGAATTTACAATATAAACCTAGGACCTAGGTTTTCTCCTATGTCCTTTAAGCATAGGGTGCATTATTGTCGGGCCGAGAAGAGAGAACACAGAGAAAGCCACATAAAAGTCGCCACCAGGAAAGAGGAGCCAGGGCGCAGCATGCAGAAAAGAGGCCAGAGCTGATGCTTACCTCGCTATGTTGGAAAAGCACCCACGTTTCATCTGCCTTTCAGCTTGGGCCACAACAGCCTCATGGTCTCAGCAGCTGGAGTGGAAGCCTTAGGCCTAAATTCACTAAGTGGGGAATTTGCTGGGGAATTGAAAAGTGGGGATGTTGCCCATAGCAACCAACCAGACTCGAGCTCTCAGTTTCATTTTTACATACTGGAGAATGTGAGCTCGAATCTGATCCCACTTTTCAATTCCCCAGCAAATTCCCCACTTAGTGAATTTAGGCCTTAGTCTCATTAAAACTCTATTGGGAAAGTAGAGTTTTTCCAAACTGAAGTAAACATGTTAGCTAGAGGCTGGTTGGATTGTATGAAGTCAATCGGAGTGCGTGGCCATGTTATGTGGGAACTGTCATGTGGTCGGGTAGCGGTTTAGCCCTGGTGAGGATTAGTTGGTAGGATGCCAGAAAATGTGATAAAATGTCATAAAATATAATGCGATGATTTGTGCTGATAACATGTTTCCTTGTTTTATGCTAGATTGTTCCCTCTGGAGTGACTGGTTTGGTTGGCTAGAGTGTTCCAGAGGTCCTGTGAGCACTCGCTGTAGAATGTAGCAGCGAAAAGAGGGTCAATATTGTTTAATTTTGTTTTCTTTTATGGTACCAGTCTGGTACTTACCACAATACCATTGTTGCTAGAGCTACCAGGCCTGGAACTGCCTACAAGTCCCTGTTAATAAAAGATTTGAACAGCTTTGTGTTTGACTTGTGATTACCAATGGTGGGAGGGAAAAGGAGTGTGGCATATACTTCTGGTTTATCAAGGAGGGAAGAAAAGGGGTGAATTAGAGGTATGGGTGGAAAGCTGGCCCCTGGTATAGGTGTCCAGAGAAGTGGGTATAAAGCTGGGCCACTCTTACATGACCACAGTATGGCCACATCTGCAATAATCTCTGCATGCAATAACCATGCACTCCGCTGACAGGTATAAGTGGCACCCATTAATTACTGCTCTGCTGTACAGAGAAAATGTTATGATAGCGTCTGTATAACTCCTTTATTCGTAAGTCGCTGAGTAAATTGATTGGTGTAAATTATAATATAATATTGTATCAATAAATATAATATAATAAAAATATTATTATTATGATTATGAATCTTCTGTTGCCATGAAAACTTAAAATGAAGTATGCATTGCTAAGATTAATCTTATTCTTTATTTACTTTGATTAATGTCTTCAGACATAGCCTCCCTCATTATTCATCTCCTTGCATCATTGGTAAATTGATATTACAGGTAACTGAAGAGCAGACTGCCCCAAAACCTCACATTACCTCTAACAAAGTCATTTGAAAGTAAACATCTCAACTTTGCATCGCTCAAAAGAAATGTTTCCTATGCATTGGCATAAATCTATGTTTTTTATATACCGGGTGGGGGATTGGGGACGACAAAACATAGCACACAGGTTTAAGGCACCTTCATGCTGTTTGCTTGCCAATTTTTAATCTATCCTGTAGAGGAATGCTTTCCTTTACTGCCTTGTAATGCCAATCACTGGCGGGCAACACACAGACATTGCATTGTTACTTTCATTGAGAGAAATATGCTTTTTATTATATTACTTATGTCTAATATAGTAGATTGACAAACCACAGTTTCTTTACCTTCAGAACAAATTGCACAAAAAATGGCAAACAAAGACTATTTTCAGACCAGACCATTTACAGTATACTGTGGTGACCTCTCCCTTACCTTGCTGTACTATGCTTCCTAAGACATAACTGACTCAAGTCAGCAATTGTAATTTACACGTCTGTGGGCCACAGTGCAGGTTCATTTTTTTAGCGAGTTTAGTTTTTTGCATGAATTTATCTTCTGATTGTTGCTTATATGTGTGTTTCCCTTGTTCAAAACTTAGTTAAAAAGTAGACGAATGGTTTAATCATGAAAAAATTAACTAAAAATTTAAAATCTGGCCTTTGCAATTGTTTTAGAGCAATATGGCATTTCTTTTATCAGTTATGGAGGAATAGAATGACTAAAGAATGAAACAATCAGTGACCTTAAGCATGGCTCAAGGTGGTGGTGTATATGGGGGTATGCTATGTCACTTCTTCCACTGACTTAATGAAAAAATTTAAAATTCCCATTCAGTTCTGTTGTTATTTTTGCTGGATAATTATGACTTTTTTATAAAATAAATTTCTACATATATATGATTATTATATCTAATGCTGGCATACAACATAGAGTATTATTCGTTCCTTAATGCTTCCTCCAGAATCCAAGTTTTGCACACCTTGAGCCAAAATTGAATATTGTAAATTATTTTTTGTCTACATCTGGCCGGAGATGGACATTTGTATCAAAGTTTCGCCCGACAGATTATGGTTTGTAGCAGTGCTTGGGCCCCTTGGGGACCATGTCCAGAACTGTGGGTGGGGATGGGTCTGGATGCCCACGGGACATATGTTTCTTAAATGCATCCAACAGGAATGTCGCTGCTGCTCTGGTCCCTGACTATCCCGGTACCTGGTAATCACCACTTATGCCCAAGAGCTGGATCTCCCGCCTGTGCCAGGCACGTGTCTGTCTGGCCCCAGCATGATGTCAGGGATGTGCATGCGGAGCTGAAAGAGGAGAGTAGGGTGTTGGAGCTGATGTCCCTCAGAGCTTACTCTCTAGTGTGCCTAGTGTGGAATTTTGGACAAATGTATTCCAGAGGGGAAGGGACCCACCATTTTTGTCAGTCCTGTCCCCATTATTTCTGATGGCGACCCTGAAAATCACTATGCTGCACTCATTCTCACTCAAGTATAAATTACAAAGTAGTGATAGTAAGCAAGTAATCAATGTGCATCTGACTTAGCCTAAGCTCAATGCCACATTTATTACTGCGCTTCATGTGGGCTAAAATAAGCCACATTGTGAATGTATATTAAGGCTGGTAGTCAAATCTGATTTTTCTGCTATTGGATCTCAAAAGACAGATGCAGTGACACACAAAATCACCATAAATCCATGAATCTGAAAAATTGACTCTGGCCAAATATCTGTAATAAACTGTGTCACACAAAGTTCATAGTTTATTGACTATAACAAAGTGCCTTTAATTGTACTTTTTCAAGAAGTATCTGGTAATTGAAACATCAGAACTGATGGTGTCTATGTTGTTAAATATTCATTATGATCATGAACAAGTATATATATTACATTTATATGTTGCAGATAACCCAATAACATTAAATTGTGGCTGCTTTTAATTTCAAGGAGATCAAAGAGTATGTTTTGTCATACTTCCAAGATGCATATCATGTGTGATTTCACATTGACATTTATTAAAACTGAAATTTCTTCTAAGCTGGTATGTATATGTTTTAATGCTTAAGAGAGACTTCAACCCATCCAAGCATGGCGTAACCAGAAAATGCTCAGTTTGCTATTCATCTTTTTACTTTTGACATTCCAACAGCAATTATGTTTTACTGGATTGAATTACTTGTTTTGAAGGAGAGAGTTAAAGATTATGTGGATGGTTACATGGTCCATATCAACACAAAGAAAAGGTTAAGTGTTTCGTCCACTGGTATCCATTAGCTGAATAAGCCAACGTGGGATGTGTATATTTGTCTACTGGATAATGTTTATTTAAAAGATATTGTAAAATAAGTTTTCTACTGGGATTTATTTTGAACAAAAACATTTAATTGAAACACAAGAACCCCGAATACCCAACACCAACAGGTGATTTTTTTTCCCCAAGCCCAAACCCTTATCCTATTCCTCACCTTGACCTTTCCCTTTCATTATCCTAAACCCACACACACACACACAGTCTATCGCTAACCTTCCCTTTGTCACGAATCTCACCCGTGCTGCTGGTTCTTGCCGCCACCTCTCCGCTTCTGGCCCCAGGCAGCGCCTCCTACGGCTGCCAGCTGTTCCCGTCAGCAGCGTGCTGCTGCTCCATGCTCCTCTTCCTCTTCCTCTTCCTCTTCCTCTTCCTCTTCCTCTTCCTCTTCCTCTTCCTCTTCGCGTGTTACATCGCAGCAGGCATATTAATCTTGCCAAAGTTTTACCAGTTTTGTGATCCACTCCACAGATTCCATCCAGCCAGGAGCCATGGGCGCAGCCATATTAGATGCTATCAGGTGATCAGCTGCACCCAATGAGCTTTCCACAGCAGGTATAAAAACCTTTCACTTCCTGCACACCTTGCCTGTTCCTTGTTGTAACACTGCTAGTGTGGAAGCACCAGGTCCTTATCTGCCAGCCACAAGTGCTCACCTGCCTTCTCCTGGAGCACCACTGGTCCCAGCCAGCCACAAGTACTCTCCTGCCTTCTCCTGGAACATCACTGGTCCAAGCCAGATACAAGTGCTCACCTGTCAACTCATAGCACTACAGACGCCATCCTGCCTCAAGTACCCCTGCTCATCTCTGCTGCACTACTGGTCCCAGCAAGTCCAGCCTTACCTGTTCCCCCTCCTTTTAATAGGGACTCTCAGGAGCTTTAGGGGCAGACTCGCGGGGTCGTCCTTTTCGGGACGGGTGCTCCGCTAGGGACAACTGCCAGGGAACCAGGACAGGGACTGTTCAGGGATACCATCCTGTGTTTGTAGTGCCTACATGTCATGTACTTGCAACTCACTATGGCCACTGCCAGCCTACCCCTAATCTTCCCTCTTCACCTATCCATTTCCATGCTCCTGCTTTCTATGCTCCATAAACACATCAGCAGCCCACAAGACAAGCACTGGATGTTCCTTACATCTCAGTTAAGAATTTATTTGACAGAAATTCAGTTGTCAGAAAATGCATTGAGCTTATGAGCATCTTTGTTCAACCTAGCTACCATTGGACTTATTTTTTATTTCTTTTGTTCACTCTCTCTCTTCTTATCTTCTTCACTATTGTACAGTTCTGTGTGGCAATTAAAAATATCTTCCTGTCCCGTTGTTATGTCTTACTGATGACATATGCAGTGCCACATTTATAGTTTACCCCATGGTTGGTTCAAACAATAGTTCATACAATATAATGTCATTTTATTACATTTTTAAATGTCTTACGTTCCGAAACAAAAATCACCAGTCAAATAATTCATTCCTTTTTCATGGTACTTACAAGTCCTTTCTCCTATTGTGTCCTTTGAGGCTGTTATTCATATAAAGAGGATGATAGAAACATTTAATATTGCACTTACATTTTAAAAAAAATTATGCATGTAATCAGTGGGTTACTCCCAGCTCCTAAAGTCAAAAAAGTCTTTAAGGCATGCTATATATAACAGGTCCTTTAAAAAGTGTGTCGGAATTAAAGTATTATGGGTTTTCTTATATAGACGATATGTAACAAATGTGATTCAAGGCAATTCTTCTTTGCTATGACACACTGTTTATGTATAAAGTCTACCTCTAACTTTATCCATATGCAGCTAATAAAAAAAATACATTTTTTTCAAAGAGTATATAAGCATTTTATCTTTGGGACATATTTTAGTCAAGGTAGGTCATTAGACCTCGGCTTGCTTGTGTCCAGTTTCCATTTTAATAGTTTCGCAAAGATCCAGGTCTGCGCGGGCGTCCCAGAGAGAGGAGTGAACTCCCCTATCCCTCTCCTCTCTTGTCCGGCAACAGTAAAATATCATGGTGTTTTCCACTAATGTAATTGACAGTTTTAATTCCGATCAGCCCATTGCTCTAGAAAACGTCTGCATTGTGTGAATAGACATCATATTTCTTCCCAAGTCATCTAATGCGTTTTTAGGTTCCACAACTGTAACTAATACAAATTCATCAGATCACTGGACTGAGAACTAAGTCAGTTGGAACTTTTCTCAGCTGTTGTATTAATCCTATCTTCCCAAATTATTTCCTTCCTATGGCTTAGCAATTACCCTGGTACAGTATGTGTTTATTGATTAACCATGGGTCCTGAACTCGTCTTAATTACTCTTATGTATCTCAGAAAATATTAATTAACCTCTCTTGTAATCAGATATGGATAATTTTTATCTTAATTTCACTACAATTTATTTGATATCCGTGACAATGTTACAAACATTCTCCTAGATATATAAATACACATTCTAGGTTAATTTACTGCTCTACTAACTCTGCTGCATTTGTAGTTAGCAAAATAAAGCAGTTGAAGTTTGACACACTCCACTCATGGAGGAATCAGTCAGGATGATGACTTATATTCATGTAGATTTACAGTTGACGTAGATTTAAAATACATTTCTTTACAGAAACAGGATATCTACATTTCAAACCTGTTGCCAGTGAACATCCATTTATCAGGGAATTTGTTGTGCAAATAAACATATAGGGGTATAAGCGATGAGATTGCAAAGTGGGGATGTTGCCCGTAGCAACCAATCAGATTCAAGCTCTCATTTTAATTTTATACACTGAAGAATGTGAACTTGAATCTGATTGGTTGCTATGGGCAGGGGTTCCCAAACTGTGTGCCGTGGCTCCTTGGGGTGCCGTGACGCTCTCATTGGGGTGCCGCGAAATGTTTTTTAGAACGTGGTGCCACACTGCTAGTGTTACTTAGAAGTGCAATTGTAAGTCTTGTATAGGAGCAACATGGGATTTGATGTCAACCTGAAGCATCTCTGCCTTTACATAAATAGTTATTACACTATTGTGACTCAAAAACTTAAGAAATTAGAATTTCTTTTGTCTTAGGGGTGCCTTGAAAAATTATGGAGCACCCTAAGGGTGCCTCGACTGAAAAAGTTTGGGAACCACTGGCTATGGGCAACATCCTCACTTTTCAATCTCACTGCAATCTTACCGCTTAGTAAATGTAGGCCATAGACAGTATTTTGTTTTATTCATTGTTTGCGTTACATTATATATCTATTTAAATAGTCACCAAATCCTATGAAACATAGCACAAAATGATTTAAATAGCATAAGCTATACCTTTATTATTTATATGTTTCTTACCTAAATGAACTTATATTTGCTACTTTAAGGGCCCTTCAGTGTAGTCCAAAAAATAATTCCCCAGTACCTGGCAAAATCTTTTACCATTTAAAATTGTTAGTTTGAACAAGTTGAAGAATGAAGACCTCTTATAATAATAATAATAATAATAATATTCTTATTAATTTATAAGGTACTACATAGTTTCCGTAGCGCCATACATAGTGAAAGTTCATACATAGCATGGGGTACAGAGTAATGATATAGAATTCAATAACATACATAAAATCATATATAGCATGGGCGCACAATGTCATAGCATATAGTAACAAACATGTAACACATACATAGCTTGACAGTAATAGCATAACATAGTATTAAATAAAAGGGTAGGTATGTTTATAATGTATGACACCGGAGAAAGACAGGAGGGAGGAGATAAATTTGGTTGTTTGAGCCCCCTAAACCCGCAGACCACCATGGAGCCAGCTTCTTAATAAATTTACCCCTTTGTATTTTGCACAAAATAAATTTACTAAGCAGGAATATTGCAGGGAAATTTGAAAGTGGGGATGTTGCTCATAGCAACCAATCAGATTCAATCTCTCAGTTTCATTTTACATACTGGAGAATGTGGGCTTGAATCTGATTAAATCTCCCTGCTTAGTAAACTAAGGCCGTAGTATTAAGTTAGCGGACAAACCCACTTCGACATCTGTGGTCTGACGTCTGCTGATCAGAGTATACATAATTTAGCTGTCCTCGCTATTGCAGCATAAGTACAGGAGGCTGCAGGTTTTCAGTTCTACAGCAGTCTGTTCAGATTTACACTCTCATGACTTACACTCATGGGCAAAACCATGATTTAATGTAACACACATTTTAGTGTATGACATAAAGCATATCTTTCAGGAAAAGAATGCAATACCATTAAAACAGCACTGTAATTTGAATATAACTATTAGAGGCAGGAGTGTGCATCAACCATTACAAATGGCTTTTTAGTATGGAATGGAATAAATAAACTTTAGCCTTTAGCTAATACAACAGCCATCGTATGTGCAGTTGTGTCATTGGTTGCCTGACTGGCTGAGTTCCAAAAACTGTCAGAGTCTTTTAAAGCCACATCCGGGAAAGTAATGCAACACATCAAATCATGTAACACTATAAAGTAAAAAAAAACACCCCTCAATTAAGGTGAAGTCTGTACCGCCAGTTCCATCATTTATATTGCAAACTCCAAAAAAACAAATCATGCAGATCATGAGAACATAGGACCATATTCTAATATAATAAACTCGACTTGTTTGTACACGCCAACCTTGGAAATATTTGGTGTATGAGCACTGCGCATGCACAGAGTTGGGTATTTATTATTTATTTATTACCAGGTTTTTATATAGCGCCATTATATTATATAGTGCTTTACAATTTGTATTAAACAGAATTGGTGGGGAAGGCCTACATTCTATAGGATATTTATACATAGGTGCAATTGTGACACCACACCTACCTGACATATGGCAGGGTGTCATTAAACTGATTAATTTTGAATGTGTATTGTGGAATAGTCAATGATTTTATTGTAATAGATGAAGGGAGGTGAACTGGGAGGGTTAATTTGGATTAATTAAGTAACAGGCCCTTTTTCTGCGCTAACCGGACCCCCAACTAGCCGAACCTAAACTAGTATAATGGGGAAAGGGGAGGAAACTTGACCACCCGGAGATAATAATTCATTTTTCTATAAAATAAACACACTTTGTTTATGAAAGCTTACATGTTTATTTGAACGAGGGTCCTTATGAGCACTGACTTGGTTTTGTTGCCAACAAACCCGGAATAAACTAAATTTTACATACAGAGCGAAAACACATTGGCAATTACAATATACAGTCATTTTATGTGCACACACAAACCTGCATACAAATACTTACTGTTTTAGCTTGTGCCAACATTTTCTAATGAACATTAATAAAATAAAGTCCAACATTTCTAAATCACCTTTCTCTATCACAGTCTGTATGACAATCAGCGTCCCAACCCATACAGAGAGCCTCCCTGACCACGCCATGGAATAGGACTTGGTCGCAAATAGGGTATTTCAAGTGGCAGCTTGACGTCTGTGATGTTCTCTCTCCCTCTGATATTAGAGGTTTTTACAGAATTTGTTGTCTCACTTAACTTCTCATCCTTGATGTCATAGTCTCTTATGCTGCACACCCTGGATCCACTCAACTCTGGGGATTAACCGTCGTAACCAAGGACCAAGTTAGGGTCATCTGTCAGGAACAAAGGCCCCTGGTGAGTCACTTGTCAAGAAGACTGCCGATCTGCGTCACTGTCCAGCAGGAACCTCAGGAATGGGTCATCCCACTTCTCAGGAGGCTGGGGCACCAGGCCAACAATCATGTCCTACACATCTGTTGGCGAGGCACTCACAGTTGTTTCCCAAATAGTCATCTCATCGATCTCCAATGGTGTTAGCATATCACTGTTTCATCCTGGGTCCAGACATGACCCAGCTGTGACCCATACATTACAGTGACACAGTCTATATCACAGACTTTGGAACAGTCTTTAGGGGTGTGACGTCTTCCAATCACAGTTTTCTTGCTCTACACCTATCTATTATACCCTCTTGGGGTATCAAACAATTACATATATACTGGGGACAATTTAGTCATCTGCCAATAAACCTACAGGTATGGTTTTAGAGTGTGGGAGGAAACCAGAGCACCCGGAGGAAACCCACGCAGACACGGTGAGAACATACAAACCCCACCCGGATAAGGTACAAGTGCTAACCACTGGAGCATCCATGCCGGCATATGGATTTAGACCTGATTGTCAGAGGTAAACATTTAAATTGTACAGAGTGGGCCAGGCAGCAGATTTTCCCTCAAGGGTGTGGGCCTAGTTCCCCCAAAGTAAAATGTTCTAATGCCCCTGGTAGAGGTACAAGGTAATTTGTAGAAAAATATAATAAGGACAGCCAGGTCTATCATTAGTAAGATGCTATTTTGCTGTACTGAAAGAAAGAATTGATAAAGCACATGCATATATAAAGTTAAATAAAATGGCAAAACATCTGGACCCTTGGAAACAGGCATGAGGAAAGAAGATTGTAATATAGAGAAAATGGCGATCACAGGACAGTCACAAGATCGCGTGTTTTGGAATTTCTTTCAGTGACATTCATCCAGTAGAGTATGTTGTATATTAGTGTTATGGTCCACATAATGGAATAAAAAAATACTACACAGTCCAGTCACATTACCTGTCAGTAGCAGACACTATAAATTGGGCAGGAAGAGTGTCAATAAGGTTCTGGAAGGTACTCACAGGTATATTGAGCCATGCCAACTCCAGTTCCCTCCAGCTGGTTGTGCAATTGTGGAGCTATGGATCGTACAACCACAGATTCTTGTTTGGGTTTAAGTACAGACAGTTTGGGGGCCAGGGGAGTACAGAAAACTTATACTGGAGCTCTTCAATAATGACACGAGATAACCTAGACATTGTGGGAATAACAGAGTCATGGTGCAATGACAATAATGACTGGGACATAGCCATACCGGGATATAAAATATTTAGGAAAGATAGGGTCGGAAAAATTGGAGGAGGGGTGTAATGTATGTAAAGGAAGAAATAAATACAACTTTAATAAACAGTACTGGGGATAAAACTGAGGAACTTTGGGTGACTATAGAAACCCAGGGAGTTATTCTGCGTACTGG
>JABWIB010000034.1:39394-64204 GCA_016617825.1 Platyplectrum ornatum | reverse complement strand
ATTACTCTAAAAATTGCGGGACTTATACAAGGGGTAAGGCTTAGTATTATACCCCCACTGCCTGAGATAATAGTGATCGAGAATAGAGAATATCAGTCACCAGAACCAAGAAGAAAGGCACTTAAGTCGTGATGATTTTATTAATGCCATTAAATATCAGGAAACAAAATCAACTGCTAGACAGGGGATTAGAAGCCACGGAGCCACTACCACTACAAAGCCAAGATGGAGTCTCCAGCCCGCTAAGCCACCCAGAGGGACGAATGCAATTGCGTGCTTTTCTGCGTATCTTTAAAATCATTGTTGTACAATTCACATAAATATCATAGTCATGATAAACACTGGATTCAAACACTGGACATATGGAAATGAGAAAAGGGGCATGGCTTTTCGCCTGACTCCATGCTATTCAGAGGCGATCTGCACATTCGCAGATCAGCCCCTATGTGTGCAAAATGCAAAAATAAAGTATTCTCCCTGCATGCAAACACTAACATTTATTTTACCTTCCCTGTAATTCAACATGGTTTTACACATTCTTGAATAATCTTTCAATTATAGTGTATGCCCAGATTTAATGATTAATGAAACTGTAAAGCACTATGGGCTCCATTTACTAAGCCATGATATTATTGATTTCATATGATAAAGTCAGTTTTCGGACTTTATCATATGAAATCGAAGTGTTTGTCATTTATAAACCCTTAGAGCTGTAATTAACAGCTCTAAGGGTTAGAGGACAAACTTATCGCTGTCTGAAGATAACTGCTGTGTCCCTGCAGTCTCCCCATAGACCATCCTTTTCCTCCCTCTAATAGAGGAAGGAAAAGGGAAGGACATATGGGGAGACTGCAGGTAAAAAAGTAGCAAAAGTAAAAAGAAACGAAGATGAGCCGCCATCATTGAAGGGTGGTTTACTTTCGATGGGTTCCTCAGCTAGGGACCCAGGGCTATATCGACGTACAGTTTGTACCGGCCGTGCCGTGGGCATGTCAGAAGCCTCCCCCCAACTCCTCGACATTGGGCAGCACCCATATGGGAATGAACTGTAGTCGGTCAAGTAGCCCAATCTCAGAGCGATGCCATCTCTTCTCTGGTTAGGGCTGTAGCCTTCCATGATCAATCCCTTCTCACTCTCCAACAAGTTGTTAACAGTCTTTCCACCCCAAAACTCCATCCACTCTCTCTTATTGCACACTTTGCATACTTTTATAGACATGACATCAGACATGGTCAGTCTATGACAGCAGACTAGGCCCGTGGAACATGCGTGACATGCAGACAGGTAGGCACCGGAACTTGCACCTACTGTCTAGTTAGCCGATAGTAGATACTTAATGACATTACCTCTCTCCTTCACCCCAATAAATTGTAACAAAGTCAGACATCCCATCTAGCAGAGTTCTTACTGAGAGTTAACTCCTTGTGATGCTGGGGTATCACATATACAAATGATTGTAAATGCTTCACCATATATTTTTTTCATGTCTCCAATCTTTTCCACATTATAGAATGGGAATTTGAGGAGCATCATCTTTTGAGTATACGGAATGCAGCATTATTTCCGGAAGGGGATAATACACAATGCATCTACAAATACGGAGCATGAATACATTATGTTTTTATACATCTCTACAACAAAAAGAAAAGATCAGTAGGAAACTATATTGACATATATGTATTTTTTTTTATTTAATTGTTATATATGTTTTCATACTTTTTCATATATTTTTATTTTTTATTTTCCCTTTTTATTATTACTATTTTTTCAATTATTTTCATATTTTTTCCATTTTTGTTTTTATATTTATTTTTACTTTTATTATTATTATTAATATTATATTATTTTTATTTGTTTATTTTATCTCAGAAATGTATCATTGTATAAGAAGATTGTGGTCAGTATTAAAAGCAGAAGAAAGATCCAGGAGCATTGGAAGAGAATAGTGACCACCTTCTTATTATTTATACTTTCGTATCAACATTTTTGAGTGATTGTGGTGGATGAATATTGAAACATTTTTTAATGTGTAAGCCATTATAATTTAAAGAATAAAAATGTAAAAATATTTACAATTTTTTATGTTTCCTCCCAAAAACTGAGAACAGATGTATGTCAGAGAGGTATTTAAAACACAAAGTAGCCATTCTATAGCTGGAGCTGGTTATAATGTAATCTAGCAAAAACCCAGTCTCTTCTATTCTGGAGAGTTGTTTACACTGTCTTTCCAGATTGGGTAACACCTAATAAACATTTATTCACATCTACCGCTCTGAAGCCTTTCCTCTGGTAATATGACCTGCAAGCTTTGGTGCAAGTAAGTGGGAACAGAAGCTCTGAATAGAATCAGTAGGAATCAAAAGTTTTTCCTAGGACTGGTGATGTTTATATGAGAAAGGAATAGCAGATTAAAACCATTACCCCACTACTGCCACTGTACTAAACTATAGTTTTACTATGAATGATGGTAAACTCGTCAGAGAATGCCATCAAGAAGAGAGAACAAAACTGTAAAAAAAATGTTACTGTCATTTTTAGGAACCTATGAATGAAAAATATATGTAAAACATACCGGTAGGTTGACTGGCAATGACAAAATGTTCCATAGTCTATGTGTAATTGTACCTGCGTATCAATCTCCAATAGAATATGAACTGCTGGCAGGGCCCCCATCCCCACCAATTAAATAAAAAAATACTCATATTTGACACCTATTTTAGGGAGTCTACATTTTTAATCGATGAAAGTTCTAAAGCAGACATCTTATGGTATTACTAAATTCTGAATATAAAGAATAATAATGATTACTTTGTCACATATATGAAGTTACAACATTGAAGCATTGAAAAAAAAATCAATTCAATAAATAAAATTCAAGGAAATAAACTTGTTCCATAAGTTGAAAGGAGAATGTATGCAGGAATGGACACCATTATTTTTGACACTCAGTTCAATAAACTTTTCCATTTCTTGTGAGAATGTTACCAATATGCATAATTGGAGATCGGTGGAAATAAGTTGTGCACTATTTCCTTCTAAGCAGGGGTGTAACTTCAGTAGGGATGTGGGTACAGCTGCTACAGAGCATGGTATAGGGGTCACAAGACAAATGATCCTTTGGTCCTTGCACCCACTGCATTAACATTTACTACAAGCCTCTCAATTCAAAGCTTGGTATAGATTACAATAATAACTAAAATAAATATTAAATCTTGAATTCTGCACACTGGCATCTGGGAATTGGAGGGGTGCATAGGTGGTAGTAATATAAGAGAAAATCTTCTTTTCAAAACACATCCCAAGCAAGTATCAATGAAGTGGATATATATTTATATATCATATTGTTATTCTTATGTGCCCAAAAAATACATTAAACTTGAAAGCTAATTGATCTAGAGGATATAATCATGAAAGAGTATTGTTTAAAGTTTACTAAAAACCTGTAGTACAGTAGTTGGAAACACACCAGGGCTTCTTCATGACATATTGCTACAGAAGACGCCCAATGCCAGACAGAGATGAAAGTACGATATGGCCCAAGGGAACTTTTACTTTATATCTCCCATGAAACCTCTCAATAAGCTTTATTGTATTGAATAACAATAATTACCTTTTTTTATTAAACTCACAAAGGATTATATAGATAAAGATGCAGCTGCTTTAATCATCCCAACAAGCCAATTTAATTAGCTTATTTGTCTAACTATTGATTGAATGCAAATTATGAGAAGCCTTAGATTGTCCGAGACAAAAGTAATCCCAAAAATTAAACTGGAAGCCCTCCAACAACGCCTAGCTCTCCCATAGTGCTATAGCGAAGGTCGTTCAATTAACATCCATCATCGTCTCGATAATTACTAAGTGCGGCCATTCTCCAGTCGGTGCCTGTTCTGTCAATAATTACAAATGTAATATTTGTGAGACTCTGTAGCTAGGTCAGGGGAATTTTCTCCTATGACATCTTCTATGGAGGAAAGGAAAAAGCCTAAATTCATTTACACTAATCTTTTATTTAGCAAGTGCTCCTTAATTTTAAGAGCAGTAGAAGGTCACCTGTTGCCCAAGTTAGAACAAATAGAGAATACATAGGAAGAAAAACGCTTATAAATACAAGCTATCTGAACAGGGACGGATAACAATAAACAACTGAGTTTAGGTAAGAGATGTTTAGGAATTAGACAAGAAACCACATACATTTGGACAAGCTGGAATTTAAGCTCTGAACCACTATCATTAGGTAAAAGAGTTAGAAGCAGAGTTGGAATAATCCAGGTAGCAGGAGATGCATCACTAGTCACACAATCGCCGGAATAGTAAATAGATGAGAAGAGGAGGATTTACCTCTTTTTCACCAATGAGAAGAGGGGCTGGATCCTCTAAATATCAAGGATATATAGATACAGGGGACAGAATGGAGTAATATAGGTAGTATAGGTATATGGCATAGGTAGAAAGGATATGTACAACATGTAATATGTAATATATATATGTATATATATATATATATATATATATATAAAGAGAGAGAGAGAGAGAGAGAGAGTGAGTCTCGGTGTATGGCACTCACGGATCAATCCAAAGTAAACTTGCCTGTGTGCTCAGCCATCAAGGGTAAATATCCAATAGTACCTAGGTGATACTCCAGGACTCAAAGGTGAAATGAATAACCACAAGTTTATTGTAGGCAACACATAATCACAAACTCCAACGTTTCAGGGACCAACTGTCCCTTTCATCAGGGAAAATGTGAAAGAGTACATATAACCACAACCACAGACAACACAAATATATAGACAGTGCAGTGAATTCATAAACCAATCACTCACCCACCCCGGGACCAGCCGCTTCTACCTCGCGGGCGCCTGCCGGTGGGGCCGTCGCTATGCAGATGACGTCAGACATGCCGGGGCCGTATCGTGGGATGCAGTCAGCCCCGATCCGCCAGCATCACAGTTGCTAGGCAACCCAGGAGCGTCCTGCAGGGGCAGACCCTCCAACATGACCCATTCCACCAGGTACATAATACTCCGCTCCTGGGCTTTCAGCTGTCACTCACCTGGTTATAACGAACTAACTGATGTCTGAGTAATGTAACAATGGTGGTTACCATAGTAACTGATTGCTGGGAGTTCCAGAACAGAGTATTTTGTACCTGTTGGAATGGGTCATGTTGGAGGGTCTGCAGGGGGCCTGGTCATCCGCCGGGGGGAGAGTGAACAACCCAATAAAAACAATAATAAAAACTGAATTAAGATGAAAGAAGAACATGGGGCAAGTGGGAATATATATATATATATATATATATATATATATATATATATATATGTGTACAGCCTACTGTAATAAAAAAATATGACACTCACAAGTACGGAATTTTTTCTACTGTGCTCTGTAGTTACATTTACAGTTTGCAGACAGGACCTGAACAACCACGCACTGGCCCTGATTACAAGGTATGACAAACAGGACAAGCAATATAAGTGGCCTGAACGTGCCAGAGGATGGTGACATAAGAGCGAGTAAAAAAAACTGTGGCACAACATCTGCACATACGGTAACAGTCTGCATTTTTGTTACTATGTTCTATGTAGAGGCGCAAGAACACAAACCTCTGGATATGACGCACTATTCGTGCATATTCCATTTGCACCTAAAACTCTAGATCAGCTTTCCCGATCAGCTACATATACTGGGAATCACCTACAGGAGGTGCCTAAATGCTGGAAGGTGAGCTGTGAAATAAATGTATGTATGTGCTGAAACATATCATTGATTTACTAATCTGCAGGAAAGTGGAGACGTTACTTTTATTTTAGAATTCCTTATGAATTTTAATTAAAACCTGTCATTGCTCTTAAATGAATATCTGGCAGCTGCGAGAAACCGAAAGGAAGAATTTTCCCCAAATAGCTCTTTGTCTAAATGAATAATTGTAGATTAAAAGGTAAATGCTGGAATGTGCTTTGCCACACACCCATCTGACAGCACGTACTGTCATTTTTTTTCTTGGTATTAGTTGATTTAAATCTCACTGGTTATCACAGCAATATGTTACAAATTCCCATTGAAAGTCTAAACTAGTTAACTGCAGCATCCTTTATCCCACCCAGCCTGGTTACTGCCCTCTTCCTAGGTGTAGCCTTTCACTGATGTTCTCCGATACCCATGGGTGTAACTACCACTATAGCAACCATAGCAGCAGCTATGGGGCCTGCAGCCCTAGGGGCCCCCCCGTGCCCATTGCCGGATTACCCAGGCTCCCCATCAGTCAGAGGTCTATAGCTTCTGGAAACAGGATCCCTTAAATGGAGCCCACAGTCAAATTTACTTTGTTTCTTATAGTTTTTTATGTATTCTACTGCAATTTGGGACCTCCATGTTTATATATATATATATATATATATATATATATATATATATATATAAAATATATATATTTTTTTCCCTTTTGTAGTTACGCCCCTGCCAATACCACCTCTCCTATCTCCTCTTCGCTCCCCAAAGACCAAACCAGCCCTTACTGTACAATTTACATGTTATCCCTGTAGGTTACTCAATGTATGTAGTGCTCGCCCTCTATTTTAAGGCCAGTTTCCAGATAAAGGCTGCAGAAAATAACAAGTTTTTCACAGTCTCGGCCCAGTTCTAAATTTACCCACTCCCAGTTTTTCCCGATAAGGGCATAAACTGTGCTTTTGGTAGTGAATCTAATTAAATGTTAACATTTTACACGATCACTGTGGCAAAAAAGGGGGCAGCACACATAAGCACCCCAGATGTGCTCTGCTGGGCCAGTCCTGTACCCTTGCACACCTAATCACGGTCAGTGCACAGTAGGAGGGTGTGTTTATATTGTACAGTAGGGGAAGAGTTAGGGGGAATTTGTGTGGATCAACAGTTGCACAGACCACTGATCCATCACTCAAGGAAAGAGTATAGCAGTGTAAGCGCTGTTACAGGTCTCTGCGCAAACGGTATGTTGACTTGTTCCTGTTTATTGGTTATTAGATAAATGACATATTATATTGCTGTTCACATGAACATGCTTAACATGATTGTGAGTTCTCTGAAGTTCTTCGTTATGTCAATTTTAAAGTTTTTATTATAATCAATTTCCACAGTGACAAGTGAAAGCTGCTTATAGGGGACACAGACCTTTTCCTTTAGCACCGTTTAGATAAGCAAGAATTCACTCAGAAAATGACATATTTGACTGGTAAACACAAACAATGCAGTTGAAAGGAGTGTTGTGAAATTAGCATAAAACCTATTATGCATTGGATCGATTAAATGACATAAATAAATGTAACATGAAGCGGTTTGTAGTGCGATGGTGCAACACATTCAATTTAAGTTGAGCTGTATAGAACAGAAGGTAACATGGTATTGAGCTAAGTTCTAGTGACATAAGAGACCATTTTAGTTGTTAGTGGTTTCTGGCCCACAGACAGCAAAATAGGCAAAATATACCTTTCAAATTGAACCCACGTGTTTCTTGATAAATATAATGTTAGACAATGTATAATCTAAGTTACCTAGCCTGGATAGGTAGTGTAAACAATCCTTCTTGTAAAACATATTTAATGGTTTTCAAACTATTTGAAATTGTGTTTACATTCTTCCAAATTAGTTTCTAACCAGTTCCAGCTCCGCACAAACTAGCAGAAAGTTATTTCATTTTCATGTTCAGACAGGAAAATACCCCCTACCGATATACGGACAATAACCACGCTACTCTGAGGACTTTGTAATAAAGACCAGTGACAGGACCCAAGACTCCATCTAGACGGCTCTCAAAACACACATTCTTTATTTTAAAGAGATAAACGTATCTTGTGTGAAAATTACATTGAATCCAATTTTCACTGTTACTGTATAGTGAGGAGGGAATATTATTATGTAACCTCTGCACATAATCACTCCAGGAGTGTGTAATACTGTCTGTAGGAATGGATTATCACTCACCAGTGATCATCTAGCATTTCCATCCGAGTAGCAGATAACGGATCATTCCAGCTGAGATAGACTATGTAATCTGCAGTCTGACTTATCCAGACGCACGCACAAATGTCTGGGGGAGAGGGCATGTAAACCAGCTTCCATGTATCAGAGGAATACTGATTTTTTTTTTAATATTCGTAATTCTGCTTGTCTATGAAAAAGAAAATGTCTTCTACAAGACTAGCTTACAAAATATCCATTAACCACTATATATTGGATCAGGACTGAAACTAGGGATGTGTGACCTGTGCCACCACCCTGAGAGCAAGGCTGCTGCAGTTGCTAATCACCACCACCCCTACTTTCTGTTTGAAATTCAACGTGGATTCGACAGAAGTGCCAGGGAAAATAAGTAAGTGGGTTTGTGTGAGTGAGTGTGAGTAAGTAGTAAATCANAGCCAGACTTCCCTTCCCATTCACATAGTCACTCCCATTGTGTGGTACCGATAACAGAACCCCAGAGAGAAACTGTCCCGTTTATCGGCTCACTGGGAGCGGTGATTGAAGTAGTGTGTGTGTCCATCTTAAAAGCTGGTTTCAGCTCTTATATACTATCCAACTTCTCGCACTTCCCTTATTTTAAAGGAGGACGCTGAAAGCTTAGAGTAAGAGTCTTGTTGCGGACCATGCACAGGGTAGTGGTCTCCTCCTTCATACACATGGGAATCTACATAGTGCAGGTTTCCAGACTTGTAATCAGGGCCTCCTTTAGAAATAGTGGGAGCCAGGGCTCAACTAGTGGAAGCCCGGGGTGTGGTGCATGAATGGTCAGGAAATCCTGAGGTGGTTGTGTTCTTGGGAGCAGTGACGTCACCATTGTCCTTTTAAACACGTGCGGGAGATGGCAGAGGTGCGGAGACGCCAAGGGGCGAGAGGAATTGCCTGCAGAGACCTAGTTGCCGGAGATGAGTAGCGATCGGGCAACTGACTGCAGGCTCAATGCGGACTCTTCTGTCGTGTGCGCTTTTGTGGATTGTGATATGACTCCTGTATGTCCTGTCTCTATTAATCTTTTTCATGTCGTCAGTGCTGGGCCCACGCTTTGTCTGGTGATGCCGATCCTGCTTGTAATACTCTGGATGCGACACTAAGTTACAGATCCATGACTTACAATTGTCTTAATGTTACACAGAATTTTTCATACATAGGGGCCGATTCAGACAGCATAAGGGAGAAAAACTCACGACTTATAGCTAGCGGCTCTTTGAGCCATGTATAAAAAAGACGCAAGTATTCAGTCCCCTAATAGACGGAAAAAACGCACTTCGTGTTTTTTTCCGTCTTCACATGGGATTGAATCGGCCCCATAGAAACAAGTTATCTTAATGCGTTAGAAGATAATGGAAGCAATGTCTATAAAACAGATGCATTTAACTAACAACCACATAATATAATGTCACGAAATATATTTGCTGCTTATGTTTTGCATCAATGGCCAGGCCAGTGGGGGCTGTCGTAACAATCTGTGTTGGCTTTTCCTGGAGCCAGAGACATTTAGACAATCGACTTAACAAAGAAATGGAATGATCAGAGTTAAGTTATGAGGCGCAACCCTGTTATTACAGTATGATTGTAAATTGAACACAAGCATTCAGGTTCAAGCACTGGGAAGATCTCAAGCATCCTCAGACTCACAGTGTAATTAGACCTTTCTTAAGTCAATTATAACCAATTTATGCACAGTTGATCTAGCAGACTATATATTCTCTATCATTACTTTATATTTGAAATTAGCTTTAATTTGGAGATTAACAATCAGGAAAGTAAATCTCCTGGTTCATTAGTGATTTCCCACATTCGGCAAGTAATCTACTGCAGCCAGGGGCCACTTGATACACTGGGGATTTTTTTGAACAGGGCTAGTGGAATAGCTTTATCCCAATGAGGAATACATGTAACTAACCCAGTAATGACATTGCATGGCAGAACAGATTTAGATATGAATTTCCACCTTCAAAACATTTTTATTGAACAGCAATTTATACAGCAACCCGTAAACACATTGGTGCATTAAACTATTAAAGGATTATATGATCACAGGTACCAAACGTGTTTTACATAGAATATTGCTTTGTGTCTGAACTCTAATCTGGTGTCCTGTATGTTACACTGTGCTGACCTTAGTACTGTATTCTCCATTGTGGATGTTGAGGGTCTTTGACAGCGTAGATCAATATGACAGCATGTGAGTATAATCACTTCACTATATAATCATACCAGACTAAAAACAAAATATATAAAATATAAGTATGCTTATATAATAGTGTCTGCACTACTCAGATTTACTAAACTGAATTTTTCAGTTTCAGCTCTGGGTGAGGGAAGGGGATGTATTTTAAAATGAGAAATTGTCATTACATAAAGGATTTATAGTATCCTGATCTGCCCCTAGTGGGAATCCTAGACATTTTGGGGTTGATCCATACTTTTTGGGCGCCGCCGACATTGAGCAATCCAGAGGTGCATGTTTCTCCTTTTATCTTTATAGCACACAGGGAGAAGGAACATTACCTTTTCCCTCCATGTAATGTAGAGGAACTGGAGCCAACAGGGGCGGATGAGCTACTAGGGACTGCCATTGCCTTTATTTTATTAATTCACTCTTCAGCACCTAGTAAGCCTGTTGACATAGGTCTACCCTGATCTAATCAGGTTACCAGTTGTCATTTATTATCCTGTGTTCCTGTTGAATATGTTCTTACTGATATCCTGCTACCTTTCCTTTGTGAACCAGCTATATTTACTGTACTTAATGTTTATAATTGTTGTCATTCCTGAAAGTCACACTACATTTTGCTGTACGTGCACTAATAAGCACATTTGGTTGCTTCTGCCTTGTTTACTGCTTTAGCAACATGTTTTAGCACCCCCATAGGTGGAAATAAATTGTAAAGAGTGTGGCAACCACAGCTTAATGCAAAAAAAAAAGCAAAATCGCACCCTTGGGACTTAAGAACCCTGCAATGAAAATAATATTAGTGACCATAATGATCAGTTCATTTTAATACTAGAAAAATATAAATTTTATATTAATATATTACTTAATATTAGTAGTTCTTAAGTGACAAGAAATGTATAACAATTCCCCAGTGATACAATTAAATATTCATAGTGTACCAGTAATAAATTAAATTAATCATAGTGATTAGTTAATATGAAATTAATGAGCTTCCCAAAGATACATTTAAACTATGAATTAGTGGCCCACAGAACACAATGAAGGCTGCAAAAGGTATAGCTATGACCTGCTATGCCATAGAGGAGGAAAGCAAACTACACAAACGATACACAGTACCAGGTGGTAAAAACCTAGACTGTAACCTGTGATGAATTTACTAACCTTCATATAAAGAATAACATTCTTCTGCCATTGACAGGTAAATGAGCGCACCTATCTGCATAATGTATCCATAAGACAGATAATCAATATGGAGACAATATGATGCGACTTTTTTTACGTTATATAAATGCATCTTGAGGTCTCGACATTAACATGGAAAAGTGATGTCTTGGAAGACAGACACATGATCCAAGATCCAAGAAAGTGAATAGTTTAGAGAGCAATGAACAGGAACAATTAGGAGTGAAGAGAGAGGTTGACGACGGAGTGGAAGAGAATGCTTGAGGTGAGAGAAGCAGCAGAGAATAGGGGGAAAGAATAGAGGTAGACAGATGAGAAAGGTGAGAGAGATAAACTTGGCATGGCTGGCACATGAAAACTAGTGCTGGTGACAAAGGGGCTTTGTAGCTGTGTTATTCCTAGGTCAGAAACATAACAAGGATACTGTAAGAAAGCTGGTAGATTTTCCAGAGAAGGTGGCAGCCCTACCTATAACCCTTTGCACTCTAAACCAATGAATTAAATCTGCCACAATCAGTTTACCGGCCTTGTACATCTGATATCCCTAACAACTTGATCTGTTCCAGAAAGGCTGCATTCTTATCCGGCCAATTTACTACAGGCTGCAGCAAATCCGGATTTATATCAGCAAAGATGAGCAAATCAACAGTGAGCTCTAATTAAGATTAAGATGTAGGAGATGACTGAAACGTCTTACATTTGTGGATTATCCGAGAGGCTAAATTAGCCAATTGTTTATTTTAGCAGTTTGACTTGAATTACGGATCTATAAACACTGAATGGTTCTTATTATTGGCATAATAGGTGTATCAAAGTTGAAAGAGAACCTTTCTGAGAGCTAGATTTCATGTTCATGCTATACATGAAGGGGCTGTTATAGAGGTAAACAAATGGGGAAGGGGGGGCTTATATTTTTGGTGCATTGTAGTATAGCTACATTAAAACTCATGTCCCAGTTCTTGTGTCTTCTAATAAGGAGTAATATAAAGGTAGTTAACAAGTCAGAAAGCATATGGATTAGTTACATATAGTAGTAAAATCTATTTGTACTATTGCATTTATTAATTACAGTCCAGACACTAATCTGTCTTGTGTATGAGATTTCATTATATTATATTATATGTATTAAAACTACAGTGCGGGTATATCTTTTCTCTGTCAAAAAAGGCAGGGGGTTAGTAGCTTATGCTGCTAGACTACTAGCAGGGGGTCAGGCCCGGCCCAGTGGGCCTCGCACACATCTGGAGCACGCATGCTTCTAGTTGACCATACTGCAGGATTCAGGATTCGGTCTATAGTAAGGAGTTTTGGCCATATATTTTCCTTTACTATCAGTCCCATATGAGCCTAATTGGAAGCTGGCACGTATATGGAATCCTCTAAAATCATTATGGAGGTTAATATTTGTGTATCGTATATATTTCTGGCTGCTAGCAGTACTAAATCATGCTGGTATTGTGTTTAAAAATCCTTTTTGCGCAAGCTTCTTGCACAAAGTTTAACGTGAAATATTTTTGACCATATGAAGTTTTTCGATTCTGGAGCGCGGAATTTAGTCATTCAGATAACTTATGGGACTTTTTGTATCTCTTTGTGTCTTGCGCCCTTTTCTTGTTCACAGTTATTGAGTTGCGGAGTGCACACCCAGACTCCCATTGTGCTGGTGGTGGACTGTTTACCTATATTCCTGCTATCTGTTAACTATCACCTTTCTGTCTACACATTGCAATTGTTCTCAGCGACATGTGGTCCTTTTCCTATGAAAGGTTTACATTAGCCTTATTACACCTCTATGTAATAGACGTCTATGTATTACACCTCTATCTATTACACTTACAGAACTGTGGAGCGGATCCTGCTCTATAGCTGGTCCCCCACTTCCCTAAGTACGCTGGTGTGCATGAATCACACAATGTGGATCTTTTTCAACCAAAGAGAGAGAAGATTTCACCCTCCTCTTGGCCGCACGTCCGCACAGCCCATCCAAGCATGGGTATCAGGATCCATTCCTATGTCACGATCATTCATAATACAATGAAATTTGAAAATTACAGGACCATTCATTACAGACAGCAATAGAAATGGTTATAGAAAATGTATTGTAAATTATAGATAAATGACATATCATCATCATCATCATCAATATAGAAAACCAATTAAATTGTACGCAGTGCTCAGGCCCACTGCTGATTTCCAAAGTCAATTTTTAAGCACAATATAAAACACAAGACATAAGCACATAAAATTTAAAGATGCTAAAAATAATCACAGCAAGAGATCTTATATTAATTCCACATATAAAAACTGGCAGTTCTCAGTATTAATAGGTAGTTCAGTCCATTACTTTCAATATAGAAGTACAACAGCCAAAGACATTGAATGGGATCCTGAATCAGGTTTGATCGATGACTGCCACACGAGTGTGTAAGTCTGGCAAATTTAATTGAAGCGCACATATTCCAGATATTACCAGGTGGAATCCCAATGTTCTGTCTGCCAGGAGTTCCAGTCCTTCTATCACGGCCACCTAATTATGGTATGTGGGAGGAGGTTTAAATGATAGTGTGGGCTGGGTTTACGATGATTTGTGCGGGCATCGGTTTCCCAGACCACTGATCTGCACAAGTCACTTATGACACGGGTGAAGCATAGTAAGCCCTGCTATACCCCAGCAATCCCTGCAAGTTCACTTCTCTCTCCCACACAAGTCTGCATACTTGGGTAGACCTGGATCCGGCCCTGTGTGTACTGTACAGCAGTCAGCACTGAGGGTTAGGGCTAAGGGCACCCTAAGCAAGACCTAGCGCCAAACCCCCCACCCCCCCCCCACTTTCCTTTGGTTCACATAGTAGAGTGCACATATATAGAGAAGCAGGAGGAGCCCTCCCTGTCTGAGGAATTATGATATAATCTCGCTTATAAATGGAGGCAGCAAGGGGCTTTTGATTCTCCTGAGTCTGTTACTCTAGGTAAATGGTAGTCAACCTGCGGCTCTCCAGGTGTTGTCAAACTACAAATCCCAGCACGCTTTGACAGGTATCAACTATGTCTGTTTAATTAAAGCAGGCTGGGACTCGTAGTTCTACATAGAGGTGGTGGTATATTGGGGTAAAGTAATCCTCTAGTGCAGAGGTGGGCAACCAAAGCATGCTGGGACTTGTAGTTTATCAACACCTGGAGAGCCACAGGTTGCCTACCTCTGCTCTACGTGATCACCTCAGATTGACTTATGGTAGCACTGACCTTGGCCAAAGCATTGTGCTGCCTCCAACCATCTGTGAGTGGTTTTAATAATGGTTGATTGGTGTATCAAGGGGTGTGTTTTAGTTATCCTTCCCATAGGAATTATTCATATATAGACATGGTTCCTGCCAGCACAAATATTGGTTTTTCTCGAGTACCCCAAGAACTGTCAGAACTGCCAACATAGGTTAATCATTGTGCTGAAGCTTTAGTGATAACTGTTGGGCTAAGTATATATTAAGGTCAGCATCAGTCACAAAACCACAAGATAATGCTTTTGTAAAACAAATCAAAGGTCTCTTGATGCAGATTGATCCAGTGGTAAAATAAACCTGGAGTGACAATTAATATGATACATTTGGGATATAGTGACATCTGGCCATCTGTACCTTTGGAAGGAATCTGAATCAGATTTCAGGACATACATAATTTTGTGAGCCTTTTGCTGACAATTCTCGGCTTTTGGCATCAACACCAGAGAGTCATCCATACCCAGCTGACCCAGCAGCCTTAATTCATTTCTTTCCCATCAGAGAGTTTCTAATCATGCATTAACTTTGTCTGAGGAAAATTAAAAACTCATCTTGTAACTATAGAAAATGGAATATAGACATATTTACTATGCAAGATTTAATTGGTGTTGTCACTTTCTCGTGCGTAAAATATGGCAATTAAAAGCTTGGCTTTGACCACATTTTTCAATGCACCTTGTTGTTATGTGCCATCGGGTCTTTGCTGTCACATGAATCTTGTTCTTGTCTTTTGTATGATTATGGAATACAGAATTACAGTTTTAATTACACTGGATGGAAAATTTCGTTTTTGTGGGTTTTTTATAATAAGAAAAGTTGCATCTAAATTACAATGAAACGAAACATCTTACCGTACAAAT
The DNA here is from genome assembly GCA_016617825.1 of Platyplectrum ornatum. Classification (NCBI taxonomy): domain Eukaryota; kingdom Metazoa; phylum Chordata; class Amphibia; order Anura; family Limnodynastidae; genus Platyplectrum; species Platyplectrum ornatum. The sequence goes on along the minus strand of JABWIB010000034.1, from coordinate 48,706 downwards.
CTATTTAATCCTATCAAGAGGTTCTAAATGAAAGTATTACTGTTGTTATCACATTAAGTACTGCACTTCTGAGATAAAGACACTCCTACTCCAGAGGGATTTCTGTGATAAACAATTTTTATTTATACAATAAAAATATTCATGATTTACATCATGTCACAGTACTCGCAAAGTCGTGGTAGCCTCAAAGTTAAGATCCTATAAGTGCTGACTACATTAATAGATTCAATGTCCGCTGAATAGCCACCTTTACCATACCTTAAGATTTTTCATCCCTGAAAAAATGGGACAAATAAACCCTGCCCCACGTCCGCCCAAGTCCAACCTTGACTCCACCAAACCCTGACCCTTTTCTAGGCCGTTTTTTTGCAAACTGAAAAGTAAAATACAAAAAATTGCTTTGTCCCCTAGCCGAGACAAATTGCAGGCAGATGGGACAGCGCGACAATCACCCAAATTTAGGACTGTGCTGTTGGGACATTTTTGGGACATTTACCTAATGTGCACCAAAAAAAATAATAAAAGGCTAAAATCTTTAAACAATAACACTGACAATACGGACAATGACATAGCTAAAGGAATCTTCTGAAATGGTCTGAAAGAAATTCACTTCTTCGCTGTTAAAAGGTCACCATAACCTCCTATTCAAGAGCTCGGTCCTGCCAATGTAAAGACATTGATATCCAATGAAAAAACTGCCAATTTTTCTCACCTACTGCAATTCTCCACACACATTACCCAGCTGGTAGCAGTCTGCCAAGGCTCAACAAGGACTTAATTTAAATGTGCCAAGAGCATGCAGAGGATAGAATATAAAGCTGCCCTATGAAATGAATATACAGTGTTCTATATGACCTCCAGTGCTTGTATAAGCTGCTTGTAAACAAAGGCATTTGGCATCCTGTTGTCCAGAGGTTAAGTAACATGGCACACAACTGAATAGCTCATTAAAAAGTGTTTGAGGATGGGGGAAACAGAGCTTGTTATTATTTTGGTAATATATCATATTAATAAGAGCCTACTTATTATGCAGGAAACATTAGCCACGGAACGTAAGGCCTTTCAGGGGACAAACAGTTAGCTGATCTTTCAAGTGGAACTGGCTTGCAATGCAAAAATTATGTTTGACATATTATATTTTCAATTTAACTGATCAAGTGTCCTGAGCTCTTACACTGTGCCAGAGTTCTGCAGCAACGGCCCTATTTAGACTAAGACGGTAATTAGAAAACAGACAGGAAGAGTCGGGGAAATTCACATGGCGGTGTAGTTTTGCTAAGTGTCCTATTTGGATATGCACAAATGTGTCACTTTCTGCTCCGTAACATGAATGGAGAAATACCTGAAACCTCAGATGTGGAGATTTGATCCTGAGCAGAACAGTTGGAAGGATCATATAACGTGGCATTTTTCTTCTAACTCTAAATTCAGGATTATTTTTTGAAGTCTGTAAAAATAAATACCTTTTGTGGAATGGAGATGACTGAGAATCATTGATGTAGAGTTAGCGGTAAATTTCTGTTGACAGTTAACTCAACACCTTGTTTAATACCAGATAGGAAAGTCTATAATATCAAACACCAGGTTTGAATGTTTCATACACCTTCAGCTTTTTCTGTCTACATGTTACTATAGTAGCTAAAAGCATATGTGCAATCGCATTTTCCTCCTCATTTTTAGAAGTGTGTGAAGTTGGATTAAGCAATTATACATGATACTCTTCTAATGAGAGCAGACATAGCATAGCATGTCAGGAAAAATAAACTACATATATAAATGTCATAAGGCCATATGCACACAGTCTATCTTAAGATATCAAGAGAGGAGCGGTCACCCTGATTCCCTGGCTAAATATAAGCCCTCTGTAGTCTAAGGAGCAGTAGAGTTAAGCTGAGTACAAAAAAACACCTTTAAGGCTGGGAATTTCTGAATCTTCGTGGCTTCAGTGTAGAGGAAGGGACGGAAGCGGGCCATGTTGTGGTGATGAAAGTGGCAGGATTGTGAGAGGGCACAGATGTGGGGGGTAAAGGAAAGTGAGGAGTCGAGGATGACACCTAGGCAGCGGGCATCGGAGGTGGAGGTGAAAGTGGTGTTGTCAATTTTAATGGAGACAGTGGGTGGCGATGTGATGCAGGGTGGAGGGAAAACTACAATTTCTGTTTTGTCCATGTTGAATTTTAGGAAGATCTGGGACATCCAGGGGGAGATGGTGGAGAGGGATTTGGAAACCTTGGAAAGGAGCGGAGGGGAGAGGTCGGGGGAGGAGAGATAGACTTGTGTATCATCTGCGTAGAGGTGGTATTGAAAGCTGTAGGAGTTAATAAGAGTGACGAGGGAGGTAGTGTAAAGGGAGAAGAGAAGGGGGCCAAGTACAGAGCCCGAAGGGACACCAACAGGAAGAGGAGCTCCTTCGTGACTGAGAAGGAGCAGTCAGAGAGATAGGAGGTGAGCCAGGAGTGGATAGAGCCTGGAATTCCTAGGGAGTGAAGTGTTTGGAGTAAGAGAGCGTGATCGACGGTGTTGAAGGCAGCTGAGAGATCTAGGAGAATGAGGATGGAAAATTGACCTTAAGATTTGGCGATGAGTAGGTCAGTGGTAACCTTGGTAAGGGCGGTTTCTGTAGAGTGGAGTGGACGGAGATGAAGAGGATCCATGATGTGGTTATCTGCTAGGTGGGTAATGAGGTGGTTATAGACCAAGGGCTCAAGTAGCTTGGAGGCAAAATGGAGAAGGGAGATGGGCCGATAGTTATAGAGAAGAGTGGGATGGAGGTATGGTTTTTTGAGAATAGCAGAGACAAGCGCATGTTTAAAGTGAGAGGGGACGGTGCTTGTGGAGAAGGAAAGGTTAAAGAGTTGTGCAAGGTGTAAACTGCATAGCATTATGTTTAATCTGTAAATTAAGCTAGGAAACTCTCAACACTAATTCTGATTTCACAACTTGCCTTACAACTTTAAACTTGCCTCCCCTGCAGTTGAATGTTTGGTTTTACCCAGGTCTATACTTGCATCTGTTATGCCCTTACTCCCAAACTCAGAATCAGCTACCATGTTTTCTGCTCTGATATACCATACGCATACCTCTGGATCGGCCCTCACATAGTAGCCCCATAGTAGCCCCACCATGTGTGCAGAAGATGACTAGGCCGCACCATAGTAGGATGTGCGCCTCCTGCATAAAACACTATAGAAATACCAATTTTATAGCCTATATTAACATTCCCTGTCTCTACTGTGCCCTGACATTAACACATAAATGGACACTTTACATGACAATTTGTGTTTATTGTTGTGTAAGATATAGTAGCCATGTTCCATCACAATAGCTGCAAATTTTTGCTGTATTTCTATGAAGCTGCCAATTTTCATGTTTCCTACAGAGATTTATCACGAACTTGAGTGGATTCCTTTCCTGATAGAAAATATGGCATCATTACTTATATAATCAGTGCAATGACAATGGACTGTTAAAACGCAATGATGTATAGATTTCATTACATTTTCCTAACAAGTTCCTTTGTGGCTATAATAACACAGAGTGTGATATTAATGTCTTTATAATTTAAGCCTTGTCTTAGCTATGCACTGTTACACTGTGTAATTGCAGTGAGATACAAATGTCCCTGAGCATTCACAATGTTCTGCGTTAAGAAATGTCTTTCATGTTTTAACTTTGCATATTGTTGCAGCATTATAACATTATAGAAAGACAGGCAATCCTTACATTCTCCCGAGAGTGGCGAGTCTTTCTACCGCTTTATAAGATCGAATGCAGGAGAAGAGGACATGTAAGGTAACAGAAGGATTAAATATCCTGCTAAGGCCAGGTGAATCAGGGACACGTGACCCTATAATCCTTCTACTTCAACTTAATTACAACCAACGGAGACCAACTACATTTCTGACTTAAAAGTATCATTTTTAATAGTTTTGTACTTTTTCAATTAATTAAAAAACTGTAATAGTACAACTGGGAAAAAAATAGATAGATTGCTAGTTCCAGCAGACATTGGCTACATTAAGGGGTATATTTACTAAGCAGGGAATTTGCTGGGGAATTGAAAAGTGGGGAAGTTGCCCATAGCAACCAATCAGATTCGAGCTCTCAGTTTCATTTTACATACTGGAGAATGTAAGCTCGAATCTGATTGGTTGCTATGGGCAACTTCCCCACTTTCCCCCAGCAAATTCCCTGCTTAGTAAATATACCCCTAAGAGTTCCGACTGAAGCGTGCATCAGTTGTAGAAGTATAGATGTGTGGATCAGTACATAGGACCATATTCAGAATTTAGGTACTATTGACTTACTCACGACTTACTCAAGAGCGAGCAAAGCCATGTTGAATTGAAGGGGAGGTAAAATTCATTAGTTGCAAAAGTATTAGAGTTCAGAGATTATGTTTCCTAAGTCTAATAACAGTGTAACAGTAACGCTGGTCAGTATCTTTGTGCAAAATGCAACAATAAAGTATTCTCCCTGCATTCAACACTAACATTCATGTTAAAAGAAAATAAAGGTTAATCCCTTCCTGACCAGACAAAACATCAATGGGGTCAAACTGCTCACTATACCCATATATGAGTTCCTTGAGGGGTGTAGTTTATAATATTGTATTACTTATTGGGGGATTTTACTCTACTGATACAACTGGGGGCTCTGCAAATGCAACATGGCGCACTAAAACCATTCCAGCTGACTCTAAAAAAGCTAAATGCCTCTCCTTCACTTCTGACTCCCACGGTGTACCCAAATAGCGTTTTACAAGCATATATGGGATATTTCTGCCGAATCAGGGGATTACACTTTAAGTTTTGTTCTGTTCTGATTAGCATCTGTCCAGAATACAATGGATTAACATGTAAAATTTGCTTTAAAAAAAAGGGAAATTTTTACATTTTACCCTCACTTTGCTTTAATTCTTATTAAACACCTAAAGGGTTAACATACTAGGTGCTGTTTTGGATACTCTGAGGGGTGCAGTTTCCTAAATGGGGTCATTTACGGGTGTGTCTGCCACGCAGGCCCCTCAAAGCCAATGAAGGCAACATAAAGTAGATATATCGTAATTATTAGTTATTAACTATTTTGTGTGGTATGACTGTCTGTGCTATAAGCATAAAATGTAACATTTTGAAAATTTTTGCATATTTCATGAAATTTGCGCATTTTTCATGAATAAATACAAACTGTATCAACCAAAATTTACCACTAACTTAAAGTACATGTATGTGTCATGAAAAAACAATCTCAGAATCAGTTGGATATGTAAAAGCATTAAAAAGTTATTACCACATAAAGTGACACTTGTCAAAAAATAGGGCTTGGTCTTTTGGGACCAAATAGGCCGCGTCATGAAGGGGTTAATGACTAGTAATAAACAGAAAATGGTAGAAGAGAAATCTCCCTGTTTGGAATAATCAAGCTTATATTTCCTTGCAGCAGAAGATACACTATAATATGGTTTTGATTTGTTTTTGTTTTTTTCATATCACTTTTATGTCAGTGATATTAAGATAAAATGAGCTTTATGCGAAATGAGGCCCATGGGATCTATAGAAAGATTATTCGTCTCAGAATAGTTTAGATGGGTCATAAAACAGTTTATGTGACAGTAACTTCATGAAAAAATGTGTTGTCTTTATATTAATTCATTATGTTTTCTCATAAATGAATGAATTAATGAATGGGTATACATTTTGAAATAACCCTTTTTGGTAACTTATCCATTCATTATACCAAACAATATTCATGCTGATGCTCTCCCAAAGCTAGCGGAACGTATCTCCCCACTGCCGTATCCCAACAAGTCAGTCCTGGTACTGTAAGTGGTGAAAACTGGACACAATGGGGCTTCTTTGGAAAGGGGGGTACCTAATGTTTTAAGTCATTTTTCAGTGCATTGCTGCAAATCGGTGGGGTATGGACAGTACAAGGCAGAGAAAGGTACTGTATGTACTCTAGTATAAGTCAACCCAAATATAAGCCTAAAAAAACAGGGATAACTTATTGACTCAAGTATAAGCGACCCCCCAGTATGTCTGTCTATCACCCCTGTGAAAGGCTCATGTCACTGATGGATCATTGCCCCCACAAGACTGCATTGTCTCTGGTCTTTATGTCCCAGTTCCTATAGATTTTCCCCATATACAGTGTCTCAATTGTCCCCTGCCCCCTCTGCATATAAGGCAATGTAAAGCTCCTGTGTCATGCTGTAACCCATACAGCACACTATCATGCCTGTGTCAGCTCGGTGGGCTCAATGTGGTGGGTGAGTGACATGCTGCATTGCATGCCAGTGTCACACTCTCCTTTACCTTAGCTACATCTTATCTCTGCAGCTCTGGTATCTGGGGACAGAGAGGAAAAAGCTGACAAGCATGAGACATAAAAAGGCTGTACACCCTGCAAGCCAAAACATGCCAGCTACACTCTGTGACTGATCTGGCTTAAAGTGGGAATGAAGTTTTATAGAGCCGACTGATCAATGTGATCGAGATTCAGCTATGTGGACTGATAACTGAAACACAGACTGAGAAACACATCCCTGCATCATCCAAAAAAATGTGCTGAAAAACGCGGCTTACACTCGAGCATATACGATAGGTTATGGGCATTACTGATATTAGTCAGGTAGGGTTTGGTTGCTACAAAAAATATTATTATTAATAATAATAATAATAATAATAATAATAATTGATGCAGACTTTTATGAAATGTAATACATAGTGTGTATATACTCGAGTATAAGCCTAGTTTTTCAACCCCTTTTTTTAAGTGCCCCCTCGTCTTATCTTCGGGTAATTGTCCTGTATTATGTCAATAAGTTATCCCAGTTTGTTTAGGTGAAATTAGACGCCTCGGCTTATATTCGGGTCGGCTTATACTCAAGAACGGTAATTCTGCCCAGGCCATATTAATGGTTCAATGAAAAACTGCTTTAAACATCATAAAATTTATAGATATTAGTTTTAAATTACGTTTTTTATCCTGCAAGGACAGTAAGCAATCTTATGAAATAGCAAATACATGAAACAATCAGCAATACACAAATTAATACACAAATGAATGAGCTCTGTTGCACTGGTATTGTGCATATATATATATGTAAAATAGGCAGCTATTTCATACTTTGGCTGCAACTGCATCGACACAGGTGACTTCTGTCAAAATACAGAATGACTGAAAGAGCACAGCCATCACTTGAACAATTACTGCCAACCATCACTCATTTAAGAGCCAGAGTGTCAAACGGGAGTCCACGGTTCAAGTCCCATGTGGCACCACACAGTATTTCAACTATTCGGTAGAAATGAAAAGCCCTTTTCACATGTAAAAAGGTTCCAATCATGGGGGTTCAGGTAAGGACATTGCTCCATAACACCAAGAGACAGGTGGCATATTATAATTCAATGTCATTTATATAATTTTTTAAGTAATCTAAAAGTAAAGTAAGTGGTTTTTCCATGCTAGATACAGTTTTTTCTTCTGACACTATATAAATTCTGAGTCTTTTGGAAGTAATACCCAATTAAACATAACTTAAACAGGCAGTGTAAAATAAGCTGGACTACAAAACAATGGATAATTCCAGCACTTTGGTAATAGATAATTCTAGCACTTCTAATACTGGGGAAATTCTCATTCTCTTAGCGGAAAATGACGTTTAAAGATGTAATTACCATTGCACATGTCCATACAGGACATACACCAACAAATGAGTATTTATTAGCAGAGAATGTCTGTTTCCAGCAGGGATACATTACAAAAGCAAACAACAGCCCCTAACAAAAAAGTGTCTTTTAACACAAGTAATCAGTCAAACGATGCCTATTGCAAGCAAACAGCAATCAGAGGATGGAATTTGTACTTATTCCAAAGAGTGACTGCAACTTTTGCAAGGAAATTTAGAGTGAAATATGATACGTAATTTAAAGAAAGATGCATATGTAGTTTATGTTAAGGGTCCTTATGAATAAATACATTTTCTCAGTTGAGACAAAAAGAACCATTACACCAGTCTCATTTTCATGCTTAAATAATCGCTCATGTTGGGGAGGTCATGCGAGGAATTTGGCTCAATGTTCATTGCCAACTGCAAAAGTTATTTTTCTCTTCTTTTTGGTTTTTCTTTAAATGGTAGAGAAAGAAACCCAAACAGGCTAATATAGAATGGGAAGAGACATTGTGTAGTGTAAATACAGGCAATGCGCTATGATGTCTAAAACTAATACTGTAACTGAAAAAGTGATGCAGTGTTTCAATTGCACAGCCTTTCTGCATAACTGGTTACTTTTCAAGGGAGACTAACGCATCTAATGTGCCATTTATTTTATTGGGTTCTTAATGGTTTAGGTATGTGCCTAGTTACATCTAAGGGAAAATATATTGACTTACCATATCAATTAATACATTTTTTATCACTATGTATCTACATCAAAGACAGGAGAAGAAAATATTTTGAGTCACTTAATGATACTTTTTTGTTTTTGTATGTAACAATTTTATTTATGGTTTATATTTATTTTACCTAAGAAAATAGATAATGTAGTTAAAATAGTTTACAATTATGCTGGAAAACAACATATGCTAAAAAATTAATATGCATATACTCATTTAGTCATTATTTATACATTTATTTTAATTGATTAAAATTATTCATAAGCATATGGCAACAAAAGAAACCAACAACATATAAATGCATATCTTCAATATATGACTAGATATCTGCCCAAGTGGAAAGTGGATGAAACATTCAATCAGTTATTTAATTTTGCTGGGAATGGTTACTGAAGTGTACATGTGGTGTGGTAATTTGGGACATGATCCAGACAAAATCTGACCCTTGTGTTTTCTGCTTGCAAGGGTCAGATGCTTCATTTTGTAGGCACTCCTCATCCAGACTTAAGTAATGGAAGGGTATGTAAAGGTTGGGCTGAACAGGTGGGATGACAAGTAAGGGCCTTACACCATATTTACTCTCAAGTTAACTAGAGCTAAGTAAAGATAAGTTAAGAAATGCAAAGCTTGTCCATGGATCCTAACTTTGTGCAGTTGTGGGGAAAGGCTTCCTCCTCTCCATATGAGAGTATAGATATAGGGGATCTGGAGCTTCCAGCGCAGCATAATAGTCTGACTCTGGACCCAGGTAATTAAAATGAGTTAATTGATAGAAGATCATCACTTAAAGTATTTTGACCCAGAGATTTTGGTGACGGCTGTGAGCGGCCGCCAACTTCGGTCAATCCAGAGGTGCATGTTTCTCCTGAAATACACTCCTCTGGGTAACATGCATGTAGGGGAACTGGAGCCTAA
>JABWIB010000034.1:17707-28431 GCA_016617825.1 Platyplectrum ornatum | reverse complement strand
CAGGTCAGCTCATCAGGCATGGTATAAAAATACATCTGAAGAAACACACATATATATACACACTACAGGGCAGTGCGATTAAAAAAAATAATTTGAACAGAATAACAGGATAAGTTGGATGGTAAATCCTTAATTAGTTTCCGGATAAGAAGTGTAAAAGTTGTATTGTCGCAGCATTGATGTGTAGAGTCCAGAGCCCTGATGCCCCCACTATCTCTGGATCAGATGCTTTAGATGTTGTAGTGGCCATAAAGCCCTTGGAGAGATTCATTCCTCTGTTCAGAGTGTCAAAGATTGACATAATTTTGTATTCCCAGACCCTCCTGTCCCTTTGGGATTTAAAATAGCCTTTTAAAGTAATCACTTTTAAATCATCTACACTGTGTCCAGGGCTGCAGAAATGCTTGGCCACAGGTAAATGAGTGTATTTATCCTTTATGGTGTGTTGATGGGACCTCATCCTTGCTTTAAGTTTCTGTCCTGTCTCCCCAACATACGGACCCCCAACAGGACATTTGGTGCACAGAATCAGGTACACAACATCAGTTGTGGAACATGTGAACGTCCCTGGAATCTTATAATCCTGCTGTGTGTGGGGGATGTGAATCTTTTCTGTAGTCAGTATATGAGAGCAGGTTTTGCAGCTCCTTACATTGCAGGGGTAGGTTCCTCTTCAAATAGACGTATTTGATACCTCACAAAGTATGCTTAGACCCGCAGTTTGACAACTCGTAGTTTGCCTATTCCTGCACTAGATGATCCTTTCCCAAAGATGTAGAACAGGCCTGACCAACCTGAGGGTCTCCAGGTTGCAAAGTCATTCGTTTCGTCAGGAATCATTAGCCTGATGCCCTGACGCTCCTTAAGACCAAAAAAAGCTTGTATTATATAAGAAACAAAGAGATTATTTTGTTCCCCAGCTGCTTAAGATATATACTGGTCTCTTGGAGTCTGATACTTTGCCTCAGTCTATGTCTGAAGCGCTCATTATAGTTCTTCCCAAGCCGGATAAAGATCCCCAACATTTGGACTCTTACCGTCCCATCTCCTTATTAACCATGGATGTTAAGGTTATCGCAAAGGCTCTTGCAGTTCGCCTTAATCGAGTTATTGGGGAGGTTATACATCCTGATCAAACAGGTTTTATGCCTGGAGAATCGACCAATATTAACCTGCGACGTTTGTACTCCCATCTCCAATTGCAACACCTGGCTTATGACCAGCCAGTGGTAGTCTCACTCGACGCTGCCAAGGCATTTGATTCGGTGGGTTGTGCTGAGGCTCATGGGTTTTGGTCCTTCCTTTATTGGTTGGCTGCGCTTGCTGTATTCGGCCCCGGTGGCTAGAGTCCTGGTTAACGGTTATACCTTCTCTGCATTCAAATTGGGTCGTGGTACACGCCAAGGATTCCCTCTATCGCCTGCTCTATTTGCGCTTGCGATTGAATCCTTAGCTTGCAGCATTAGGCAGCACCCTCGTATTAGGGGGCTGGGGGTAGGCGAGGGGGAGGAGAAAATAGCCCTATATGCGGATGATATCCTTTTGTTTCTTGCTGACCCGGATGGCTCCATTGCTGCGCTCCTGGAGGTGGTGGAGGGGTTTGGTAGTCATTCGGGCCTGCGGATCAACTGGGGCAAGTCGCATGTTCTCCCACTTAGGGGCTCTACCCCGGGCGGTTCTCCTCCATTCCCGCTCCTCCAGTGGGCATCTATGATTAAATATCTTGTTGTCGGGCGCCTACCCGAAGCAGGTTCCACCTTTAGTCACCCAAGCTAAATCTGTTTGGACAGCAGTGTCTGCCCTCCTGCACAATGAGGGGTGGGATCCTGGTACTCCTCTGTGGAATAACCCTGCCCTGAAGGAACTGGCGCAGTTGGATGGGTGTGTACTGTGGAAAAGATATGGTGTGACGATGCTGGGGCAGATTTACGACAATGCTACCCTTAAATCCTTCTCCCAATTGTCTGAGGAATTTGGTATCTCACGTGCTTATTTTTTCCATTACCTCCAACTCCGCCATGCCCTATCTACTCAGTTTGGGTCTGCCAATTCTATATGGCTAGTGTCTTCGCCCCTTAAAGTTACGCTCCACAGGCTGGGGACGAGGCGTTTAATTTCCTTTCTGTACTCCTATCTGATAACAGGCCCCTTAGAGGTTGGACTTCTCTCCCTTAGGAATAAGTGGGCTGCAGACCTGGGCCTGATGGAGGATGAGGACTGGTATAAGCTCTTGGCGAGTTCCTGTAAATGTTCCTCCTCTATACGGTTTCAGGAAATTCAGTTATATATTACACACCGTTGTTATCTCTATCCGCAGCTCATAGCCTGTTTCAATCCGGCCTCCTCTGATAGATGTCCTAAGTGTGGCGCCCTAAACTGTACCTTTTGGCACTTAGTGTGGGAATGTCCTGTTGTCCAATCCTTTTGGACAGCAGCAACTGCCTGTATCCGAGACACTGGGATCCACTATCCCTTTGTCTCTCCTGCGATTTGTTTGTTTGGGTTGCACTTGGGTGACGCCCTGAGTCGAGACATGCAGCTGTATTTTATATAGGCCTTTGCCTAATAGCGAAAGTATGTTTGGCAAGAAAATGGATGGCTCCTACTGCCCCCTCTCTTCAAGAATGGGTTCGCCTGGTGGACTGCACATTGGCTCATGAACGCTTTGTGACTGAGCGTCGTGGTACTATCCACAAATTTCAGCGTGTCTGGGCTAGGTGGTTTGACTGTCCATTGATATGTACTATACTTGCAGATTCTCCCGACTAGCTCTGAAATTTCTCGCTGCTGCACGATTGTTTGTTACTGCCTCCTTAGTTTCTGTAGGTTACTGTATCAGCCTGTATGCCTGTATCTTTTTTTACTGTATCTGTACTGTGCAACATTCTCTGCAGTCTTTGTTTGCTGACTTGTTTCATGTTGAAAATTCAATAAAAATGTTTCAAACAAAAAAAAATGCTTGTATTGGAACTTTGAGGTTATGATTGTCTCTCTGTATACCAACATGTTACTGGTTGTTGGATACCAATAAAAGGTTTAATTATAAAAAGACAAAATACACAGAAGACACATGCAATAAATTTAATATAAAATAGTAAAAATAAATAAATTTTCTGTACAGTGTCTGTACAGTACAGATTTTGTATTTTCTCATGTCTGATAACATCTTAATGTAAAATGGACAAACTAAAAACACTGACAAGTTAAAGGGAAGGAAGCTTTTAATAAAGACAGATCATTTAGACCGGAAATCATTAGTAGATGATAGACCAGAACAAGATAGGAATGAAGATAAAGCAAAGGAATAATGTATAACACAGTAAATTACCAGGACATTAAAACCCCATGTACATGTTTTGCAAGGAAACAATTACTACACTAATAACTAGTTTAAATGGAAAAAATCACACACAGTAGTCCTCTAGAATTATCTAGGGGATGGGTTCTCAACGAGACAACTGGGCTGGGTTATATAGAGTAACAACATCCAGAAATATTTATATTATAACTATGACCAGTATTAGATGGCAGAGGAAACAAGGGACTCAAGATACATATACTGTATATGCTAAGGAGGAGTGGGCTAATAGTAGGGTCATAGGGTCATAGGCTAATAGAAGGAGGAGGAGGATAGAATAGCATTGCTCAGTGGTATTTGAACTGATTCTATAGTGGATAAGTAGTAAACACCTAAATATAGTTGAGAACCATTTTTTTTCTATTGGTCCAATAAAACACATTTTAGCCTAATAAACTGTTTATACTTTTACATGCATCTGTTCAGATAAAACTGTACAGATCAGTGTATTTTATGTGCTGCAATATTTTGTGGAAAAACCTTTGGAATTTTTTGATAACAGTAAGAATAATGGAATAACTTTCATTCATTCAGTTTCCTGGGGTTATCTAGTAAATAAGTGGTTGTATTTTGTGTTTTGAGATGTTTAGGTCATTCTATGCATTTTCTGCCAGGCCTTTCAAAGATTCTACTTATAAGATATCATGGTATATGTTTGCTTTTAATCATTGAATTACATTATGACATTCCTTTACACATTCACTTTTTGTTTTCTTTTCGTAAGAAATAGCTTCCTTGCACATCACCTCATATTCCAGATATACGGGATTTGAATGAGATGAGAAACAATTATAAGTCCCTGCCATCGTCTTGATAATGCTTCTCTTCCATGCACCTATCTGACTTTTCTGTGCTGAACGTAATACCTCTGACATTAATATATATCCCTTCCTGTTTGAAATCTTTCAGTAATGAGATATCATAGATTAGGTGAGCATTTTGGCAGCACATGGCATAATACAAGGAAATCCTACAGGAAATGTTGCCTTTATTTAAAAATCAATCACAATCCATTTCACGGAGATCATGTAACACCTGGGTACAGTCCAAAGAGCACTCTGTAGAAGACAAAAACATATAATACAGGTCCTTCTCATTTCATAGATTTTATTAGGAGTCTCATAGCATGTTGTCCCAGTAAAAAATAACATGGAGAGGCTCATCCTTTATTAATTGAAATTAACTTATTAATTTACTAACCACTCCCGAAGCAGAGGTTAAGGATTCATTAAAGAACAGGATTCTCCCGTTCTCTGGTGGGCCAGTCCGACGCCGGATCCAGAGGGAAATAGCAGTAAGGGTAAAGTAGGAGTGCATAGTATCTGTTAGGAATAAAAAGTCAGACAAAAGAGGTCAACCTGACAGGAGGAATTGTAGAAGTGTAGCAGCCCCATTGGTTCACAATGCTAGCATTGATAAGGGAGGATTGCTATAATGGCAACATGTCTGAGGGCCACTGGCAGTAGTGTGGGGGATGCACTAGGGACTCAATGGAAAAGCACCTTGACAGAGTCCATTTTGTATGGGACATTGTGTAGAATCTCATGTGTTTGAACCTGTCATCTTTTTGAAGCTGTTGCACCACTACACCTTTGTACCCATTACATTTATTGTGCTGGATGAATAAGTAGATAGTGGCAGCAAATTACTGCTAAAATAGGTGTTAGTGGAGTTTATTTAAGTCTACTCTAGATGTGCTACAGAATGAATGAATTGATGGAATATACTGCAGATATCACTCTATAGTAAAATCACTCTATAGTAAAATCACTCTATACCAAAGTTGTCAACTCTCTAAATTTGCTAAGTTACTGGACTGAAACTTGGGATGTTGCCCATAGCAACCAACATTCAAGCTTACATTCTCAAGTATATAACACAGAGCTTAAATCTAATTGGTTGATAAGGGCAACATCCCCACTTTTCCAATCCTGCAGTTTAGTAAATTTTGACCCTGGAATGTGTATGAGATTCCCAGAATTCAGGCATTAATCCTGGAAAACCAGAAGATACAGCAAACATACCCCACTTTCCAATGCAGCCATCACCCAGCAACTATGGTTTGCTAAAGTCATTCTTGTATACACTTGGGGCAAACACTAGAGGGATTTGCAAACAGTACAGTCACACGCTAACAATGATTTTGTATGTCATCCTGAATCCAAGCAATTGTCATAAAAGATTAAATCAGGAAGAGATGGTAATTTTATGCCATAATTATTTGAACCCAATATAATAGGATGAATTGCGCCACTTCCTGGTAAATCTACTTCCTGTGCGTTGTATAAGAAAAAAAAAACTTGTGATAACTTTTCAATTGCACCTCAAACTCGAGATGCTGTCTGGAGCTTTTATTTGAAAGAAAACATGCATCATTTTAGGAACAATATAAAAACAGTACAGTCCAGTCTCCATTTTTAACGAAATGCAATGAAGTATAGTGAAGTACAACATATAAACAAATGAAATATATTAGTAAGATACCAATCTCCATATATAACGCATGCCAAAGTCTCCACTTTCAAGGCTTATTTATAGCATAGACATCCGGCCACAAATATTGTACTGTTTAATAGAAATCTGTCATGTAGCACTGGCGTGTTAGACGGCATAACTGGAGGCTAAAACACTGGAAACAATTTAAAGAGTCAACACACACAAACATAAAAAAAAGTCAATACATGAACTTTCAGTAGTTAAAATAACAAAGAACAAACCATCAACTTCAGTTATTAAAAAATCACATTAAAAAGATCAATAACATATAATAAGAGCACAGTGAAGCCTCCTGTTAAAAATGATAATTCACAAAAACCTAAAGCATTGTACAAATATCTAAACACCGCGTACAAGAGTCACACTTGTCATCAGCAGTTATCCTCAAGGTTTGTTTATTTGTCCTGTGAAGAGCACTGCGCCTGGAAGGAGAGGAAACATAATACTAGAAGTCATACACAGATATCTGCAGTCCATGTGTGCACATTCATGCGTTACATTCAGACGTTATACTTTCCAAATTATGAGACCAACGTTTCCACATGATGTATATATTATGTGGATTATTATTTACACCGTCTAGTGCAACTGCTACGCTGCATTTAAAAACACCAGGAAGAAGAATTGAGATATGTGCCCATAATAAAACAATAAGATTATGTTCTAAAAATATTTTCTTACATTGTTATCAAACTATAAAAACATACATGAGGGTGTTTTACCCCCACAGTATTTTGTGCGAAAGTTTTAAGTCATGTGTACCAAGTATGTTGTCATTGCTCCAGGCATTTCAGAGTACACTGATGTTTCTGTGAGGTTGTGCGTATACACACAGAGGATATATATATATATATATATATATATATATATATTGTATATATATATACACACACACACACACACACACACACACACGGGCGCATTGTAAAATGGTGTGTGTATGTGTTATGGCAAGTTTATACCTCCTTGGGGTGCGTCTCATATCAATGGTTGGTGGTAGACCACCCCCTACAGTTTCACTACCACTCTCAGACACACACAGAGCACCCCACAATACATTCTCTCTAACTATTCTCTCAAATAAACACAGAAGGGGACAAAACACACTGTGTACCCCATAATACATTCTATCACATAAAGTGCACAGCGAGCATAATACATTCTACCCCTCATTCTCATACACATACAGTGCGACCCATAATATATTCCCCCCACCTCTCCATCATATAATTGTAAGCATTAGTTACTTCATTAAGTTGAGGTGTGTGGCAGGTGGAACACACACACACACACACAGTAGGTGAAACATTCTCTCTACTTCTATTCTTCCCAACCATCCTGGATTTAGGAGGTCTGTGTCTTCCCAATCAGGTGAGCTTTATTCCAAAAAGACTTTCGTTCATTCACTTATTTATTGCCACGGACATTATAAACAGAATAGAAAGGGTTAAAGGGCTGTCTAAACAAAATTGGAAAAAAATACTACAAAAAAATGAACATACCTGTTGGGTTATGCCTGATGAAAAACAAGAATGGTCTGTCAACTATAAACCACGGAGGAGACGATCTTGCTATCAAAATTGCAGCTGAAAATGAAATGTAAGCAATATTCACTTGGAAGCTGGGCAGACCATGTTCATGTGACATCAATATATCCACTATCAGCTTTCACACATCATCATTATCATCACATTCTGTTGGACCTGACTGCTGTCCACACATGAACAGAGCGGTTGTTGTACTGTACTGCCGCTAACTGTACTGTCTAGGTTCCCAAGGTACGCATGCACTATTGTTTTTATATTCAGCAAAGCTTCTGCGTGCCAAGCACTGTCTAATTTGCAAGCCCTTGTCCCTCCTGGCTGACATGGATGCAGGGAAGAGAAGCGGCCCCAGAACCGCTCTCCTCCAAGACTCATAGCAGCCAGAGTGGGGATGCCAGTACCCAACAGATAGATAAGACATGACATCTAGGCATTGAAATAATGACATACAAACCTATTATTTTACAAATGTTTTATACCTTTCCGAGATCTCATTAAGTTGCTGCTAATGATCCACAGCACTATTAGAAATGAATAGAACTTATGAGAGAAACAGGGGACCAGTAAAAAATTATTAATGGCAATATCATAGTTAAAAACTGTGCTTCTATGTTCCCAAAATGTCGAATACCACTACTAATAATAATAAAATATATTTCATAGAAACGTGGCACGTATACTAGAAAGTTCTAGATCTAAAACCATAAATGCATGTGACAGGTTTCAAGTTTTCTGTGGAAATCCCTCTCTTACCAGTAGCTGCTGACGCCTTTGTACCATCTTCTTTCACTTCTATTTTTGCTTTCTGTAGCATATGCGAAACATGGACTTGCTCTGATCCTAATAATAGGAATATACATGTGTGTTATTTCAGGAAATAATAACATACAAATGACATTAATGAGATTATTAGGAATGAAAATAAAATATGTACAGAAATAACATTTTCCAGCAATGTAGAAAGTACCCATGTACAACATGTACAACATGGTTCATTAAAGTAAAATAGGAAAAGGGATATAGATACATATATACTGTACGTACTTGGACAATAACTTTATTCCACAGTAAACATTTGTTTAAACTGCAGTATCGGTTTTAGACATGAGGTGGCGTCAGACTACATGAAACAAGATATATTTAATTTACTAAATTCAGATGCTCATAGATTGCAACTTTATAGAATTTAGGTCTAATTCACATGTAAAGACGAAGTTCCTATATTAAAGTTAATGAAACATCTACAGATATTGTTTCATTTTGTACATATATATAATCCCCAAATACCTTCTCTCTGTCTCATGTACATTCAGGTCATCCTTAAAATCAATTTATTTACATTAGAANGATATGGTTCTAGTGANGGCGCAGCTTAATGATTGAATATCTCCCCACTGCCACTTATTCTTGCATATAATAAATTCATATGAAACTAGTTTTGTTTACATGTCTTTACAATGGGGACAGATAAGAGGTTTTAAGGTAGGGGGGCCTGGAAGAGACGCACCATACCCTCACACAGAAACCTGCATGGACTTACTGGTTATCTTTGTGAAGTTGGCTTTATAAGAGTCAAACATATCTGTGATGCCAAGGTTTCTAAGGGGGTCCTTCAGGTCAGCCTCAGCCTCTACTGTAAACCTGTAAAAGTGAAATGACTTTAACTATCACAAAAACAAACATACAAACAAACAACATGCAAGACAAGCAGAAAGCAGACGTTTACTTGGGTAAGATGAGCTGCACTCTCTTAGGCACCATGGTCATCCAACTTTGCAGAGTTTTTGTACTGATGTGAGGTATGATCGCTGAGAGGGGCGTGCTTTCATCTGTAGGAACAGCCACCAACATGCTTACACTTCCTCCATGGTATGGCAGCTCTATCACATTATACCAGAGACCATTAGGTGTACTTGCGGAGCCTAGAATAAAATAAAAAAAAACATGTATGTTATAGTATGCTATGATATCAAACCCCCAGCACAAAAGTATTTATCATTTATAGCAAGAGATTACATACAAAATATTGCATAGAAAATATCTATCTGATAAGAAGTGTCACATTCTTTCAGGCCCCTCTAAAAAACTCATTTCCCACATTTTGACTGTGGCTAAAGCCACTATGGCACTGGAAGGACCCCTTGGGGGCTGGGATTTGGCAGATTGCCTCTTTGGAGGAAATCACATATCGTCTACATGACCAAACTCAAAATTCTCTCAGGTTTGGGCCCCATGGTATAACCTGTTCCCTGGGATCCCAGACTGATTGCCAGAGGCCAGAAAGAGACGCGTTTGACCACGTCATCTCCTTTTCCCTTTCCACTAGACCAGCTCATTGTTCTGTGCCCTTCTCCAACCCTTCTGTTACTTTTCTATAAAATTTATAACGTACCCACAGTTTTATTTAGTATTTCTGAGCTGCCTCTGTTTATATCTATTGCTTCTCATCATCCTGCATTTAGACCCTTGTTTTGTATACCTGTGGATGTTACATATAAATAAAGAATGTGAAGTATGATATTAACACTTCATTGGGCTACCATGCCTTGTTGACTTTGTTGATCAGACCTTGGTTAGATGCATTAAACTCCTTTACCCTTGTGTCAACAGGGCCGTTTCCAGTAACCATACAGCCAGGAAGATAGAAGACGTTGCAACTGAACCCTACTGCTGACAGTAAGATTTTCCCCAACTTCAACCCTTATCTTATTCCTCATTATAACCCTCCCCTCCAATCACCCTAAATTTCCCCTCTCCACAGCCTAAGCCTAACCCTTTCCTTGTACACTCCATCCCCTCTCTGCTTAACCCTCTTCGTCTACACTCCATCCCCTCCCCATAGTCTAACCCTCTCCGTCTTCACTCCATCCCCTCCCCATAGTCTAACCCTCTCCGTCTACACTCCATCCCCTCCCCATAGCCTAAACCTCTCCTTCTACACTCCATCCCCTCCCTATTGCCTAACCCTCTCCTTCTACACTCCATCCCCTCCCTATTGCCTAACCCTCTCCTTCTACACTCCATCCCCTCCCTATAGCCTAACCCTCTCCTTCTACACTCCATCCCCTCCCTATAGCCTAACCCTCTCCTTCTACACTCCATCCCCTCCCTATAGTCTAACGCTCTCCTTCTACACTCCATCCCCTCCCCATAGCCTAACCCTCTCCTTCTACATTCCATCCCCTTCCCATAGCCTAACCCCTCCCTCTACATTCCATCCCCTTCACATAACATAACCCTCTCCGTCTACATTCCGTCCCTCCCCATAGCCTAACCCTCTACTTCTACACTCCATCCCCTCCCCATAGCCTAAGCCTCTCCTTCTA
>JABWIB010000034.1:0-13622 GCA_016617825.1 Platyplectrum ornatum | reverse complement strand
AATTTTACAATTCGTCATGACGATGTGTGGGTGAATACAATATTCGTCAGTTAGTGAATTCCATTTTTGTATCCATTGTATGGCAAAATTTGTCACCGCGATATCCCATTGACGATCTGTAAACGTCAATCNAAATGACGAAAAAATACACATTCGTCACTTAGTGAATACACATTTGACGAAATCGTCAGCAATATCGTCAGCCACTGACGAATTCTTAAATTCGTCAGTTAGTGAATTCCCCCCCTGAAGTATGTTACTAACTATGGGCAGGAATTAATGCCATAAAGTCCCTGGTTTAACTTAACAACTTGCCATGAGAGCCAGATGTGCACAATATGATCCCTTGCATGTTCCATGCGGCAGAGGATCTGTCCCCTGGATCAAACCTGTCCCCCCACCACCTACAGATGTGACAACATTTCTAAAATACTGCCATGGCACCGGATTTATCCCAATAGCATAAGTAAATATACTGTCAGTAACACTGAAAAGTTGTAGTTTCAACAGCATCAGCTAGGTGGCGTATGCAGAAGATAACCATTGTCAATGGCAGGAGCACCTGTGGCTGCAAAGCATTAGTGCAGCTTATTGACACATTTCCTGAAATCTACATGTGGTGCAGCCAGCCAAACGTACTGCGGCATGGCGGTATCTTTGAA
The DNA here is from genome assembly GCA_016617825.1 of Platyplectrum ornatum. Lineage (NCBI taxonomy): Eukaryota > Metazoa > Chordata > Amphibia > Anura > Limnodynastidae > Platyplectrum > Platyplectrum ornatum. The sequence goes on along the minus strand of JABWIB010000034.1, from coordinate 12,960 downwards.
ACGTTAAGTGTCACTATGTGGGCAAGGGAAACATTTAAATTAAGCAAATGAAGATATGTTTGCACAGATTCATGCAATCAGGGGTCACAGAGACTGCTGGTACGCAGTTCTTCTATCTGCAAGAGGGCGCAAGGCATCCTGGATCCAGTCCATTATAATGCTACTGCTTTCCCTATCCACCATTAGAGAAGGCATGTATAAAACCATTGGGGAAAAACTACTTCTACAGAAGTATCACAATATCATAACAAATGACAAATCATTAAAAAAAAACATTTAAAATGCAGATACTTGTATCAAAAATAAAAATACATGTAGAATTATAACCTCAACGATTCATGCTAGAATATCAACTATAAAACAAACACAGACTATAAACAGAAACTGGAACAAGTAAATCTAAGAAAAGCACATCTAAAAATAAGAAGCACAAAACATAAGCACCCAGTCAGCTAATGAAAATATAAAAAATAAATAAAATAGCCACAAAACCAACAAAAAAATAATTAAAATAGTCTCCAATGTAATGATATTCTCCAATAGCCTGCTGTAGAAAATATGACTCACATGGTATGTTTTACAGGCTTACCATTCTTAATCAATCCACTAAAATACGAAAGTTGTCTCTCAAGATCCGTTTATAATTATTCACTTAAGGTAAAAAAACAAAAAAGATGGAAATAAAGCAGACAGATGAGAGAGCTTATTTTCAAACAACCCTCATATTAGTACACGTATCACATAGGTGCCAAACTCACCCTTGGTTTCATTCTTTATCCAGTCGTTGATTATAGATGCAGCTGTGTTCCTGTCTTGGAAGTCAACACTTTTCACTTGGCTGTGAAAGATTTCTTTATTCCTGCTGACAAAGGCATCCTCCATCTTGAATCCGCTATTGGCAAACACAGCGTTGGCTGTGGTGACAATATCTTTATTCTTCTTTGCGACTATCGCTTTGTTGATTTTCTTGAGTATTTTGCCAACCACTATGAAAAAGAAAAAAAAAACACTGTTTAATTTCTAGGAAAAGGTAAAGGTTAAAAACTGATAGAATTCCGTGTTAATGCTATAGACCATGAAATACACATTAGACATATTTGTAAAGCTAAGAATGGCAATTAAATGGGTCTTTGACCATAATCTAATGCAGTGGTGGCCAAACCTTGTGATCTACCCATAGTCCATGTTTTATAGGTCTCCTTGCTGGTGTACAGACGTGTTCATAACTAACAGACATATTTTGAAAGATCCACAGTTGGTTCGAATAGATTCACAAGTGATATTGTGAGGAGGCCTAAAAAACATGGACTGCAGTCCTAGAGCATGTAAACAAAATCTAGGGTGTGGGTAAAGCCAATGACGTAATAAGATGTTAATTTAAAAATAATAAGATGTTCAATAATAATAGGGTGTAGGTGTAACCCATACAGCATTAGAGTGTTCTCGCAAATATTGCGAGAACACTCTAATGATGCATCCTGAAGAGATGCATCCTACAACTCATTGACTTTCCAGCACGCGTACCATTCACTTTATAGCGCATTGCTGTTGTCAGCTGTTTTTTTGTCTTGCCATCCGCTCCCAGCTGAAGCATTCCCAGCACTGACGCGACTCCATGGGGGGAAATGACCACATTCTCGTGAGGCTTAGTCTTCACCACCTGGTTAAACACCTGAATTCCGATATCTGAGCCAAGTTCCTCCAGAGTTTTCTGAGTGATCTGAGATTGGGCAGAGGTCAAGTATACCACCGTAAATAAAGCCAAGACAAGCGTCGTCATGATCCTATAGCACTATTAAAAAAAAAAAAAAACCTGGGGACCATAAATAAGAAACAATATTAACATCTAACATTTCCTATGATTAAATCACTAATTCTTTAGCAGATTAGCAAATAATGTAAACACAAATATATTGTTAACTAGTAAAACAGAAGCCAACACAACACCCAAACATTTATGTAGTGTGATAAGGAAGCACATCACATGGATATGACATAGTATATTTATTTATTTGGTAGCAAGCAATCAGCATAACAGGTAATCAGCATCAGCAAGTTGGTTACAGCAGTGCAGCATAGAGGTGTCCCTAGTCCAACACTGTTCAAAGCCTTTCATTAGTCCATATCGCCAAGAGCACCCTATGTCATCTAAACTCTAGAGTGCCATGCATTAGCCCAACCCTGATCATATTAGTTTCCCTACTGTGGCAGAGGCAGCATCTCTCCACGAGAGTAGTTCAAATGAATGATGTCAAGGTAATCAATCGACGTGTATTCCGACTCATCCAGCCTTAAGAACAATGACATCTTCAACAGAGTGGCTAGGTGGCATCTGCAAGTGGGTGCTCACAGTATAGATAAGTTTCATATATTTAAGTCAGAATATGTAATGTAGAACCAGGCTGTGGAATTTCCATCTGTGCTAGTGTAAGTTGATATAATGTGAAAATCTAGATTCTGAAGATCACCAAACATGGATCTTCTCAAACCTTCATCTTGGTCACGTCTTGGTGATCCACTTACATTATTATAGGAAGTCTGAATTTTCATTTTTATTTCAGTTCAGTTACAGAAAGTAGGTTTGCGCAGATTACAAAAACTATGTAGGGAAAAAAAAAGAGGAGAGTGGTTTTACCTTAGTTTGTACACAAGTTATTAACGGGAGGCAGCAGAGAGAGGGGAAGTAAAATTAATGGTATTCTTTGTGTATATGGAGAATACTTTGCTTTTGCTTATTACACACAGATATGCACTAGTGTGACTTTTATCAAACATCATCTACGAACTCTATTACTGTTTACAACAGAGGACATTCACCCCCCCTGCAAGTCATCATGGAATTCGTCAGGTGTCACTTTCCTATTTAATTTCACAATTTTGGATCCGGTTTATTATCTATGTGTTATCTTCAGTTATTCAGTCATATCATAGGACAATGATTATATAACAATACTGATAAAATAAAAAAGAAAACAAGCACCCATAAGCATGTAAAACCTAAAGCACAGGAAGTCATGCCGCCTACACAATGGACCACAACAACCTTTTTATAAAATATGGGATGCCTATAGTTTATCTCAGTTCTTCAGAATTCCCAAAAATTACCAAATATCACGAAAGAAAATGATAAAACTATTTTTATTTACAGTGAAATGAAATGACTACGCCAGGCTGACTGGCACCTGTGTATGAGAAATTCCATTCCCTCATAAACTGTTAGGAAATCTTCCCAGAACATGAGGAAGAAACATTTAGAAAGGCACCAGAATCCACCTAGTAATTTCCTCAGAATTGTGTATACACTGGTCTGATTCAGAACACTACATAAATTACAGAATCACCCGGGGCAGACAAAGCACAGTAAACCCGACATATAAAGGCAGCATTATCCTTCACACTGGCATTGCTTTAAACATATTTAGTTAGTTTATTCATGGTTTCCTATCTCTTATATCATTACATCTATCATATAAGAAAGTATTTAAAGTGAGTCCTATTGGTTCCAGTTTGTGATAAAATATTGGCCACCTTCAATTATAATATGGTAAAGGTCTGTTTCACATGAGGTGCGCTGGCAAATTCTGAGTTTTATTTACCAAATTCTTATTTCTCTAAGGAGACAATGCTAAATGTGTGTGATTGGCAGTTTTGAACACTAAAGCCCAATAACAATGGTGACATGTAAAGAGTTTCACCGCAAATTAAGTACCATATATACTCGAGTACAAGCCGACCCGAATATAAGCTGAGGTGCCTAATTTCACCTAAATAAAAACCTGGGATAACTTATTGACATAATACAGGACAATGACTCGAGTATAAGCCGAGGGGGGCACTTTCCCCACACAAAAATGTGCTGAGAAACTACTCGAGTATATACAGTATTTAGAAAAATATTGTTCAAAAGAGCATTGAACGCAAAAGTAGACATTGTATTTTGAGATCTATTCTTTCCATGCTCTTTCAGTTACAGCAACAATGGGATATTTTATTGGATGATCCATTACAGGAAAAAGAAGAATTTGTAAAGAAAAGCAAATGTGAAAGTTCTGACCTTCTCCCAATAGTAACGGCCATTTAACACACACAACATCTATATCTTCTCAAAAAGTAACATTTCCATCCACTCTGGGGCCTAAATGTACTAAGCAGGGAGATTGAAATATCCACAGTTTGCAGATTCCAGCTCACACTCTCCAGTATGTAAATAGAAACTGAGAGCTTGAATCTGATTGGTTGCTATGGGAAACATCCCCACTTTCCTATCTCCCTGAGTTATAAATTTAGGCCCAGATGTTCATCAAGTTATGTTACTCACAGGGAATGTACCAGACTAATTACATCTCAGACAGAAACACTAAAGCAGGCTTTAGTACATAGCCTCCAACATTTCCATTGATGAAAATGGACCAAGTAAGCCCAGCCCCTAATGCAGCCTGACCACACCCCACATGCTGGCTCCTCCCACACTCCACAAATTTTTATGCCTAATAGAGGGGACATATGATTTAGTATGTCAACAAAAAAATAATTAATAAATAGTACGACCAACACAACAAATGAATGATGTTTTACTTAAAAAATGAGTTATATTGACATCATATAGAGAAAGTATGTACCCAGTATAGCTTAACAGAGCTTGCCCCAAGGTATCATATACCACCTCCCAAGTGTCCCAACTCACAAATGATGCATAGCTTTCAGCAAATATTTTTACCAAATGGATATCATAATTTACCAGTACATCACATTAGATGTACTGCATGCACAATCTTATATATTGATACAATGTACTATTAATTATTTTGTCTGGAATGTTGTCATATAACATAAGCCCTTTCATTCGGCTGTTGTATCAGACAGGCAGTTTGGTTTCTCCCTCCTGGGAGAAACCAAAAGCAGATGGCATGGTTGCGGGGTGGACATTTCATTTATGCAGTTGGGGTTAGAGGCAGTGATTTCGGAAAAGTAGACAACCCTGGTATACATCAGGGTTAAACATCTAAGTGATTCTAATTTTTACAATACGGGTTATTTTAATTTTTACCAAATGAATGGTTTAAAATGTTACTACTAATACTGATGTATAACTGAATCACTTAGTATTGCAGTATTTGCATTTGGTCCCTATAATCTCAAAAAAGTGAATAAAAATGTAATATACATGTCCTCCTCCTCTTGTAATTCTACATATGAATTGTACTTTGTACTGTGCTTTAAAATTATGAGTGGATTATGAGATATAAACAAACAGTAAATCAGAAAACCGTACACAAACTATGCAAAAAAGAAATGACTATTCAGCAGTTCACCAGGACCATTTAACGCCACTCTCGATGTATTTCGCGTTGTACATGTCCAAACTGCCATTTGCAAACCAGCATGTGTGGTTTTAAAAATGGTGCTGGATGACTCATCTGACATTTATTCATTTCCCCACACTGTCATAGATTATAAATATAGGTTGAGGCCGTCAGATGTCGGCCCATATTGTTTGCAAGACATGTTCGGCAGCTGTGACCGCATATAAAGAACAAGTTGGCAAGTATGAATGCTTTATTTCTTACATTCATTATTGTGTATGTGTGTGATGAAAGAGTTCTGGATGGAAAATTTATGTGTATTTCTGTGATTGTGTTTGTGTGTGTTGAATTGCAGGGGAGGTAAATTGAATTAATTACAATCAGTATTAGAGAGATGATGTTTCCTAGCACAAGTCTAATAACTGTAACACTGGTCAGAATCTGTGTGCAAAATGCAACAAAGTATTCTCCTTGCATGCACACACTGACATTCATTTTACCCCCCCTGCAATTCAGTGTAATCCATGAGAGTGTAAATCTGAATCTGGCCCAATGTGATCGCTGCACAGTAGAAAAGAGTGAGCGCGTTGTCACATTCAGGATCTAAGTTTGGTTCATTTACTTAATTGGGAGTAATTCAAATCTGCATTACTGGGGGAAGCGAAATCAAATTCTAACGTATTATGTTATGTTTATTATTCACGTTATTTTGTATTTGTAGTTATGTGCATTTTTAGGAATGTGTGCGAGATAGCAATAATCACGGATTCACAAAAACAACATATTAGTATCCCAGCAAGACACAGTTTAAGTATAGGAAAAACATTAGAAAATGTTCCGCTCTTACTCAACTCCAAATAGTTTTCATCTAAGTAAATTTTAAAATCTGCTTTAATGCCACATACAGTATGTATTCCTATTAAACCTAATAAAGGTCCAACATTGCTAAGGCTAATACAATGTTAGACAGTGAACCGAAAAAGCTCTCACACAAGAACATTTGCCTTAGTGTGGATTTTTAAGTACTGTTAGTTAGAGCCTGGCATGCTGTTACACAAATTACAGAAAATGTATTACTATTCTAAGATAACAGGAGAACAGCATATTTACACAGCATTTAAGGTAGAGTGTTGATTCTGCTCATTACACTCTAAAAAGGCAGGTTTGAAAGTGTATATTGTGCTTTTAATTAAAGGTGAGGAAACTCCATTCCTGCTGTAAACAAGAAATAAAACTAACAAGTATTTCACCATTTTCCAGAGACGTGCTTCAAATCTGAATGTCAAATTAGCATTTTAAGAGCCTGTTCGTGTTTCTAGACGTTGCATGATCCTGAGCACAAACAAAGAGACAATTCCTGGGCTCTTCTGCTATCTAACACAATGTACAGATCCTTCCAGTGTACATTCATCAGAACTGGAAAGTCATTCACAAATATAGGGGACATTTCCATGCACAGAAGTTCTGATGTTCAGCCCTCAATAATAACAGCAGCTTTTGTTACTGTCCTTTATGATCCTGGACATTTGATAGCAGTGACTGAAGCCAGATCTCCACTGCTGTGTCCTCAGCTTATCAGTAACTCCAAAATGACTATAGCAGGCCCCTCCTAGAAGTGTGAAACACACCCTTACTGTCATTTTTAAATACATCTTGCCTTGAGTAAATGCTGTACATATCCCGCACCATGGGAAACACATTACAGAAGTATAGTTTACCCGTAACGTGCAGTTATTTTCGCTCCTTGCACAAATCTTCATACAGCATACTGTATTCTGTAAAGTACTATTTAGATGGGGGTCATAGGAATACGCACCAAATGTGACAATAAATGGTTAAGACAAGTTCTCACTGACTCCCTAATAAGAGGTACATATTTATAAATGTAGAATAAATCACTTCTTATTGCACAAACCAGACTATTATAGACCCACCTGCCCTGTCTGATCCACTCATGCATGGTACAGCGTCCACAGATGTCTGTACTATTACAGGTAATCTGCAGAGCATTACATATACCAATACTCAGTATCTGCCTTTCTGCTCTAGAATCCATCAAGATGCAAAGAAATTAATCAATTTCAATGATTGAACATAAATAATATAATAATATGAAATAAATGATAATAAATGGAAACATGCAGTGTGGTACAGGCCCACCACCAGGGATGCCCATGTAGCTACATAGCTCCAGGTAAACGTGAATCCTATGCAAAGTACTGCTACTAGATCCATGAACAGTAATCATACACAAAGTACTAAAAATGGGACACATATTGTTGCCTTAAATTATTATACAAAACAGTTTACCATACACCCAACAATAGAATGCCTACTTACATTACTGATAGAATAAAAACCTATTTTAGAGTACCGTTCAGATTGTTAGTCCTCAGTATAACCAGGCATACATGGAACAGGGCAGATTGTGACACAAGAGCGTAACATTGACATCTAAGCTGTTTAACTTCAGCACTAATTATCATTAAAGGTCCCTACACCCATTTGTCTTTTGCAGTATGGGACTGATAAGAATGGGATAAGGTTCTCAGTGGGGAAGAAATGGCAGAGTTAATCAACAATCACTATGCTGTGTCCTCAGCAATGACCAACAAAGAGGTAAACAAATGTATGATCATGGGGAGTAATACAAGAGAAGAGATAAGACCTCAGTTTGTCTTTCAGTTTATATATTGCAATGGTTAAGAGTGCTTTCATCTATGCCCCAGCAATGTCATTATTGTTTAGAATGGACATTTAGCCTTTAATTGTCTTTAAATTTTGTTTTCTTGTGTCAATCTCTCACTTCTCAGCATGTCACTTGATGTTGGCATGGTCCATTTACCTCCACAAGGAAAAATCACATTTCCACAGCAGTCACATGTCTTTGAGTAATCTCTCAATTGTTTGCCATTATGCATTATCCCTCTTGAATGAATGAGTGTTTCACAATAAGTAAACACCATTATATTTTGCTCAACATAAAGTTCAGATCCTTAAAAATAAATAATCGCAAACAAATATTTATACTTTGAAGCAGGAGAACTAGGCTACATTTATACACGCTACATTGTAAGCACATAAGTACATATATAATGCTGCCAATGAGTATTCTTTTTAAAGATTTTAGCTCAGCTTGCATTAGCAATGTGTTACTTCATAGGTTTACATGCTAACAGCCAGCTCAGACACACAATACTGATGTGGATTTGCCTTTCAAAACAAAGCACCATGAACAGTGGGAATCTCAACCCTCCTGTAGCAATTGCTTCAGTTTGCAGTCAGCAAAAGGGGTTAAAGTAATACATAGACTAAAGAAATACAGTCCAGGGCTTCGGTAACACTGGCCAGGTCAGTGATCACACACTAATACACATGCAGCATTTCTAAGCCTTGTGTGACTGCATTACATGACACTACAGGCAGCAGACACTCACCTCCTTGTTCCAGCTGCTGTGTCTGGACTGATGCTTCTCTGGTGATCCCAGGCAAGCCATCCAGGCTGCTTCTCCTCCCCCTGGATCATGAAGCTGCTGCACGCCCACCCTGTCTCCTCCTCTGTCTGCTCCTCACTTTACAGGATATTTCTAATTGTATATGAGAACATAGACAATGTATCCACACAATGCTCTACGCAGCCAGTATTGTCTAGACTTGTTATCAATCCTTAGTACAACTGAGTGTAATAACTACCGGCATAGTACAACTGGCCGGAACACAATATAAGTATAATAAGTATATTGGCAACTTGGTGACTTTTAACAAATAATAAAAATACTACTAAAATATGCTGTACTGATGAGCTACCGCTACTACCACATGTATCTTTTTACTATGTGTTATGGTGTGTGACTTGTTTAGGATGCCTGCTGTTATATATATATATATATATATATATATATATATATATATATATATACACACACACACACACACACACACACACACACACACACACACACGGGTTGCCGACTCACCCGTATTATCCAGGAGACCCCTGGACTTCAGACAGTTCTCCTGGTATCCCGGGAGTTTTGCAGACTCTCAGAGAATACCAGGAAAAATGCATGAAATCCAGGTGTAAATAACTGCCCTCAGCCCTGATCATTACTGTGGTATCAAATCCCACCCACCCATAATAAATGTATAAATATACCATCCAGGTGGAGGGGCTTTGACCTCCACCTTACCCCATGCTGCCAGTGCAGAGAGTGCACACGACCTATATAAACAAGTCAACCCTACAGTATACACAGAGCACACAACTGATTACTATGCAATACAGAGAGTAAACATGTGACTGCTATACAATACAAAGAACAAAAGTAAACCATATACACAGTGGCCAGAGCACACAAGTAACTGTAAAGCTGCCCATACACTATTCGATAAATCGTTACATGAAAGTGAACGATCAAAAGAAAGTTTGTTTTAAAAAAAACGGGCACTTAAATTGTCTCCATACACACAGCTTAAATTGTTCAGAAATGCAATCAAAGCATTTATAGCTTCTTGAGGAAAAGAACTATAAAAAGTTAGTTCATTCCCCACACTCTGTACAATTTAAGCGTATTTCATCAATCTAGTTTATGCACACCATCAAATCTGCACTACACTTAAATTGAGATTTCAACAGATTTTGGCTGATTTCCAATAAAAATCATGCCCACACACTTGAACGATTTATCATTTGAAATCGAAATGTCACCAAATTTGACTGATTTATCACATAGTGTATGGGCAGCTTAATACTTTACAAAGAGAACACAAGTGACTGCTAATTCACAGGTCATACAATTAACGTTACAATGAAGACTAGAACACATTCCCATAAATATTACTTATTGTATTTAGGAATCTGCCTTACTGTCAAGTCATTTAGAACTCTTGCATAGAAGTGCAATTCATAGAGATATCCCTCTTTCTCCCCCCAGCACTGCCTGTTACTACCTCAGCCATGCCCACATATACCTTGTAAGAATAAAAAAGGATGCAGCCTGGGAACATTTGGAATAATGCAGTCGTGACCCACACTATTGTGCCCTTGCACAACCCCAACTCAATACTGACCGAAACCGGTGCAGGAGGGGAGGGCAGTGAGACACTTTCTGTAACCATTACCTGCTTAGCCATCCCTCCATAGCCCAATGAGCACACCAGGTCTGCAAGACACAAATTTATTTAGGGACTGGGGTTCCATGAGGAGATCCCTGGCTCTGACTTAGTAGCAAAAATTACATATCACAATTTAGAATAGCCAATACAATACACAATTCTGGCAGGTAGGCAGTACATTTTAGATGTAGTTCACGTAAGTTAGCTCTATCCTGGCCGCTAAGTAGATCAGGGACAAGCGATGCCAGAGGAACAGTCTCGGTGGCTTCGGGGCGAGTGTTGACCCCAGGCGTTGGTTCGGCCCGGGATAGGCAGGTAGGAAGGGAAGCGATTGCGGTGTTGGAACATGCTTCGCCACGGCATAGCTGTATACATCGCAGAGGCACTGACGGTTCTGGATTGTCAGGCTTAGTCCTACCACAACCTCTCCCGATGGATGTACACTCATTCCTCCCGTACTGCATCAATGGGTAGCAATGTCTGTATCCCAGCTGGGACTAAACTCAGGTTTCATCACTTACAGAGGTGAACTTTCGTCCGGGTCCCGGGAATAGGTAGTCACAGTCTCCCCGTCCGATGCCTCAGTCTCTTCCTCCCAACGCTCCGAGGGCTGGAACATTATCGGATAGGAGCAGGAGTACCAACCATTGGCTAGCTCTGGCCACTGCACACTTTTCTTCAGCGCATTCGGCCTGCTTGGCCAGCCACTTGGCATAGTGACATCCGCACCCCTGCCCTTTCTTTCGGTTAGGGTCCCTCTTAGGTCTTCTCCACAAGATTCTGGCTCTTCCGAGTGCATCTCAGACCACTCATCATTGGGCAGGGGTGCACTCTGCATTGGGGCCACGGTAGGAGACGTAGCGGTAAACTGTCGTTCCTCCTGAACGGACTGTCCCGCAGGCACTCGGGTACCATCCCCTCTGGTTCTGATTTGGACAGCAACCAAGGGGAGATGTACGGGGCCCCCTCCAGATCTTGCTCATTCTCCGTTAATGGGTTCAAACAGGTTTGCCCAATTGCATTTCCTCATCCTTGTATAGTGGACCTGTTGCATCCATGATATAATCAGTCTTTCCCGTTAACAGATGGAATCCAACACTTCGCAGTATCACCATCACCCATCATCCATCATCCTGTAATTGCACTCCTATCAAACTTTTATAGCATTTTTAGTAAATCTAGGCCCAGCAATTCACATGGTGTCGGTGAATACATACAGTATAACGCCACTGCCTGATGCCTGCACTACATCTTGTTCTGTGCCTAAGTTTAATATTGTTACATGTAAATTCATTTAGTTGTAGACATCATCTCATTGTGGTCAGCAGTAAGCAGAGTTAAATTTACTATTTTCCTAACAATATTTCTTACCATGAAGAGAATGAATGTTACTGACCATACAACATTTTCCAGATATGCTTTTCAGAACATTCACTTATTTGTTTTAAGAGCAGATTTTATTAAATAAGCTATAAGTCTTTCGAAAGTTTAAATGAACAATATTGTTTAATGATGTAAAACTGTGACAAATTAAAGAAAAATAACAAGATTTGCCAGTAAACCACTTGTGTCATTGGTAAAGGATAGCTTACCAGTTAGTCACCATGAAGTCATCTACCCTTGTGTAACAGCCTGGAACCAGGAACAGTTGTAGTCTGTTGTAAAGCCTCGGAAACACCTTCCCATTCACTTCTGATTCACCCGTGACTTCCAGGAGACAGTATCTTTAGTTGGTAAACATATAACAGATATATGTCCAGACTGATTCACTCAAAATAAACAAAGGTAACCGTATCAAGGTGGGTGGTGGCATGTTATTTTGGTGCCCTAGACATGAGAAAATTGGTTCCAACTCTGTCCACATTACATATTGTAACCCCAGTCACACCACTACTCTTACATTACATATTATACCTTCACAGTCACACATTACATATTATACCCGCAGTCACATCACTCTCCCCACATTACATATTATACCCGCAGTCACACCACTCTCCCCACATTATATATTATATACCCACAGTCACACCACTCTCCCCACATTACATATTATACACCACAGTCACACCACTCTCCCCACATTATATATTATATACCCACAGTCACACCACTCTCCCCACATTATACATTATACCCCCACAGTCACACTACTCTCCCCACATTACATATTATACCCTCACAGTCACACCACTCTCCCCACATTACATATTATACCCTCACAGTCACACCACTCTCCCCACATTACATATTATATTGCTACAGTCACACCACTTACATTTCACTTACATTTGCACTTACATTGCACTTACATTTCATATTATACCCCACAGTCACACCACTCTCCTCACATTACATATTATACCCTCACAGTCACAACACTCTCCCCACATTACATATTACAACTTTACAGTCACATCACTCTCCCGACATTACATATTATAACCCCAGTCACACTACTACTCTTACATTACATTACACATTATACCCCCCAGTCACACCACTCTCCCCACATTATACCCCCACAGTCACACCACTCTCC
>JABWIB010000033.1:236054-253938 GCA_016617825.1 Platyplectrum ornatum | reverse complement strand
GTCACCGCGATATCCCATTGACGATCTGTAAACGTCAATCAAAATGACGAAAAAATACACATTCGTCAATTAGTGAATACACTTTTGATGAATTCGTCAGCAATATCGTCAGCCACTGACAAATTCTTAAATTCGGCATTTAGTGATCTCCCCCCAGGTCTGATTTGCCATTTTGAAAAAGCACATTTGCTAAGTTGAAAGGCTTAATTTATTGTCATGTATGTAGCAGCACCTCGGGCTCCATCTAGGGAAGGAGAACCACTGTTCTTTCCTGGTTTGCTAGGACCTGGAGAACAAATTGTTACACTCTAATGATCTATTACTGTTTCTAAGAACTAACATCTATGAATTCTGTCACATTATCATTTCAAAAGTGTTTCGGTGAATTACTGTTGTCATTGCGGCAGATGGGGTTGTGAGACAGTGTGCTATCTTAATATGTGGCATTAAGCACTTGGAAAGGATTTCTCATGTTTGACTTCTGTAACTTATGAGAGGTTACAGGATGGACTGCAGCTCTAACACAACATATCATTGCTGAGTACGACAGTGTCTCAGGTCCCTGGATTCCGAGCTGCCTCATTTCTCTGTGCTCTCACAGTAATAGATCAAGTGCAAGCTTGGAATATAATATATTCTACACATAATATGGTGCTAGCAATAATAGAGTGTATTCAATTTCATCAGTCCTTGTATCCTGTGTACATGTTAATTGCATTTGTGAATAAACATGGAAACCAAGGAAGACCACTAAACGCATAACATATTTATTATTAGTAGTAGTAGTAATAATAATAATAATAATAATAATAATAATAATAATGTAGCTCCCCTTACCAACAGTAGCTGTAAAAGGTAAAATAGCCAATCACACTTTTTCAAACATTCTTTAAAATACCCAAACAGCATCAACCACATCACATTTTTAAACCAAGAATAATTACTGTAGGGCAGAGCAGGTAGAGATTATGGGGTCCATAAGGCAAGACAGAATTCAAGTGTCAGTTCTCAATACCATTTGTCCTTGGAATGTGTCCTTGGCATTCTTATTGGACAACAATTTACAAACAAGGTGAGAACATATATATAAAACACAACCTAAGGGGCTTAATATCCCTCAGATCAGCCCTTTAACCCTCCGTCTCTCTAGTGGGAATATAAAGCTAGCTCTGGGATCAGTGCAATATGGATAATAACAAAGCTATAACTGGTGTTTGCACATCATGTTCTCTACATTTATTCTCCTTTCAGCTTCACTATCGGCAGAAGACAACAATAATAAATCAGGTAAACACACAATTATTTGGCATGACAAAGGTTATATACATCTAAACACAGTATCCAGTGGTGCCTTGTACATAGTGGGCCAGATCCAGACCGTGACATTTATGGAAAGCTGCACTATGTAGATTCCTATATGTCCTATATGTACAATGGGAGACTTAATTAAAAGCAGAACAGTGCAGAGAGCAGGAGTATGTAAGGGTCAAGTTGTTATGTTGTTGTTGCCATGTTGTTAATGTTACTTAAAAGCACAACTTAAGCACGACTAAACGTATTGTTTAGGAGAAATGCAGGATTTAATATCACCCTGAAGTATTTATGTCTTTACCCAAATTGTTATTACTCTTTTCTGAATCAAAAACTTAAAAAATGAAAATTAAGTTTGTCTTATGCGTGCCTTGAAAAATGATGGAGTCTCAAACGTTCTGCCTGTCACCACACAACAGATGCAAATCATTCATAATTCAAACTGCGAATACTGGAATAACAATTAAGAAACATTTACTAATTAAGCAACCTAACAGCATGACTGAATCACAAGCCTACATGAAAGGATGTGTGTCATTGTCATGGCCGGCGTGTGGTGCATACTGACCTTAAAACAGATGGACGCATAGTAGAATGGAGGAGACATATAAATTAGTTAGCCATATTTTCTGTCTCCATAGCAGTAGGAACTCCAACGTGTGTCTCTCTGGCCACTGCTCGGCATTAATCCCAATTGGAAGAGTCCAACAATGATTTGCTAATCTGTCAGTAATTGACAGTATCATATAGCCGGGAAATCTCTGTACAGGGGTCTCTCTTCTTTTGCAGTCCAAATCCAGTCTCTTCAGTGAAATTCATGGACCCCCATCCTTCTCCATCTTCAATTCCCAAACTTTACGTGTATAGTTGATGAAGCTTTGGAAAACCAACAAGATTTTAGTAGTAGAACTTTCAAAACTTTCGAAATTTTCGAAACCAGCAGCTGCAGGCTTAGAGTATCATGGGTGCAGGGTGTGATGCTACCAGAGACCCTTTACTAACATGCACACCCTGAACCCACGGTAGTTATGTTTCTGCATTGAATATACACTGTTGTGGGGGTATCGGTGGGCGATCTGTAGTGTCGGCACTGCTGTTATTTCACAGCGGGGTGGCAGGAAAGCACATTAGATGCTGGGCAGCAGACAGTGTGAGGAGCGAGGAGAAGATAAGGCAGATTACCGCTGGACAATCAGACTATAAAGAAAAAAGTATGCTAATATGCTTTCAAGACATGCTGTCAGCTGCACTTGCAACAGTAATCAATAGTGTATCAATGCAGAAGATTGTCAACCTTTAGTGCAGCCTTTGACACTTCTCCAGAAATCTACGTGCGGTGGAGCCAGTCATGCATACTGCAACATGGTGGTATTTTAGAAACGTTATATATCTGTGAATCCTGCATTCTTCTAGCTTATTAAAGAATTTGTGTGGGTATGTGGTCGCAAAAGTATTCTTGCTCCAGGCTAACATTAACTATTACATTGGCTGACACGGCTCAGCTACCATTCTCAGATAATGAGCGTACTAAAGAGCGCTGGTACCCCTGCACAGGTATGTAATTACATTTATTACGGTGGTGCTCTTTCAAGGCACCCTGTACACTATGCACTGGTTCACAGGACCCACTGTTACATGTTACTGTACCGTAGGTAGTAAGGGCCTTCAGTTGTTTGCTGTAATTACAAGTGAACATTGGCTGTTTTCTTCTGTTTTCTTTGTGCTATATTAGGTGCTATGAGCCAGACATTGTAGGAGATTACACTGCATTGTACTGTTATGCATAAAATATTTTGCATGGGATACCCTGCAGATCAGACAGAAGAGAGCTCCTTACATACCTGGTTGGTATAGTCTGTCTATTTCAGTTGTTCATTGGCCAACCCCCTGTGGTGGGTAAGGAGCACTAGCAAACATAGGGCTCCATTTACTAAAATTATCGCTGGGGGCGATAATCAGATCGTACAGGCTCGCAGCACCTCGCTGCGAGCCTGACAACATCGCCCCCAGCATTTACAAAGACTTACCTGTCCGGCGAGGTCCAGCGGCGTCCCTCGATGTGCTGCCGGGACTCCTGCTGGCCGCGTTGNGTCTCNGGGTCCCGGCGCATGCGCAGTATACTGATGCTGGGACTTAGAAAATTTCTAAGTCCCAGCATCAGTATACTGCGCATGCGCCAGACGCCCAGGAGTCCCGGCAGCTCATCTAGAAGGTGAGTAAACTTCTTTTTTTTTTTTTCTTTTACTTTTTAATGTGTCCCTNCTGTCTCCCCATATGCACCCCCCCTTTCCCTCCCTCTATTAGAGGGAGGAAAAGGGAGATCTATGGGGAGACTGCAGGGACACTGCAGATATCGCTGTCTGAAGACAGCGATAATTTAACCCTCGGAGCGGTGTGTTAATTACCGCTCTGAGGGTTTATAAATATCAGTAACATCGATTCCATGCGATAAAGTCCGAAAACGGACTTTATCATATGAAATCGATGTTACTTGGGCTTAGTAAATGGAGCCCATAGTGAGTTATTCTTCCATTGGAGTGTAAGTTACTGCTCCTCCACCGCCATCATCGTCTACCTCTGCCTGTCCTACACCATCGCAGCAGACATATTAGTACCAGCTCTGTGATCCAGTCCATAGATTCCATCCAGCTGGGAACCATGGGAGTAGCCATATTAGATGCTAACAGGTGATCAGCACATGACAGATTTGCATCAGCAATTACCTGCAATCAGCAGCAGCCAATAGTCACTCCTCAGCAGCTATAAATCCCCTTCACCTCCAGCACTCCTTACCTGTTCCTAAAAGCTCTCTCACCTGTCTACTCCTGAAGCACTACTGATCACAGCCCCACATGCTCACTTGTCTACTCCTGGAGCACTACTGGTGCCAGCCAGCCACAAGTGCTCACCTACTCATCCCAGCCTGTAACCAGTTCCTCCTTATAGTTGGGATTCCAGGTGCTTTACAGGGTCGTCACAGGGTCGTCCTGGACTATTGCCAGGGAACCAGAACAGGGATTCCATCCTGTCTTTGTAGTGCCTGCATGTTATGGACATACATCCAACCACCAAGACTTATATTCAAGTCGCTACAGCCACTGCCAGCCTCGGTCAGAGCCTCAACCCCAAAGCCTGACAAATAGTACAGAAATATTTCCAAGATAACAAAAAAAATCTAAGTGTATAGAATCATATTACTTTTCTTTGAAAAAAAGATAGCGTCTCATATGAACAACCTGTACATTTTCCTTTTCATGAATTCAGGATGGTTAAGAAAATAAGTATGGTCACCAGAATTTTGCTAACTTTGTTAATATAAAATCATTGTGTAAAGTATTTGGTAGGATCAATTGGAAAGACTCAGAAGTTTTCTGTCTGTATTCTGCTGCTGCATGCCAGTAACAGCATAAGGGGTCATGGCGCTGGGCACTCTCTCTGTCCGGGCCCGGGACAGTAGTCCCGGCTCCACCCCCTCATGGCATCCCTGTGTTCAGTACAAATATATAGCAGTTGGGGAGGAAATCTTAGTTTGAAAGCTCCAGCATGGAATTAAGAGATATTAAGAAATACAAGGAACAAACACAGTCACATATTTTATAACATTATTAGGAGACTGGGTTATTATGGGCAGCAAGGATGACTCAGTGGTAGCACTGATGCCTCACAGCACTAAAGTTGTAAGTTGTAAGGTTCCCGGACAAGACTCTTCCTTCTCACCCATTCTGTCTGTCTGTATTCCCCATTGTACAGGGATGCAGACAATTTGTGGTGTCTAATAAATAAGCATTATTATTATTAATAGTAATATGTAGCCATACTGGTCACCTGCCTTGCATCAAGGCAATTCCTTCATTAATAAAGTATGCATCAGCCATATGGAGGAAAATTACAGCTAAGACAAATAGGTTTGTGTCACACTAAGGCATTGTGGTCTGAAAGGAATCTTACTCTAACTACTTTCCAGAAACATTTTGATGATCATAGATTCACAGCAAGAGAATCAAATTAAGAGGCAAAAAGTCGCTGTCTTGCGGTACGGCACCCACATTTTTTTTCACAGATGAAGGGGTTAATGACTTTTTGACTGCTTGTAGCTGGCAATGAAATTTCACATTACTCCCTAGATATGCAAATCCCTCATTTCTATCACTGCTACTTTGATGTTTCTTTGAATTCCCGATAGATTCATTGATGTCAAACTGATGTTAAAGCCTTTTGAAATTGACAAGGCCCATGAAACTGATAGATTGCTGCAGATGCAAAATTATTTAAGGTGCCTGATGTTGTAATTGATTCTACGCTAACACACATTTTTTAATCTTTCATTACACATACTGGCATTTTCCCCAGTGCTTTAAAAAAATTGCCAAGAGGATTCGTAGTAATGCACAGGTCTTGTAAGGCTAGCAAAGCAGAATTATAAATGAATCACGTGCAATCATTGTATGTCATTACACCGGCCACTTGACCAAGTGGAACATGTATGACGGTAACTTGAGTTTTGTTTTATGTTTTCAAAATGTATTTGTTGAAATAACCAAAGAAAAGTGTTGTAGCCCCACAGGCATACAGAACCACTGGGTACATGATAACAGGAGACAACATTGTCTTGGCCAAAGTCTCAGTGTGGGGCATCTGAAGATTTGCAGATAATACAGTAGCTATGGCTCATCTGCATGGAGGGGTGATAACCGGAGTGGCATAAAGAGCAATTATTAAGCTATAACAGTAAGAGTATAGGAAAGAGGAACATACAGCATTGGCATACAAATGACTCATCTGCACATTTCTCCTTTTTCATCATAGAGTATCGGTGGCCAAGTCAGGTACTTAATTGCATAGGGAGAGGAACTGGCATCATACAGTAGAGATGTGGCAATAACGCTCTATAGGTCACTGCTATGACTTGGAATACGGTGTATAGTTCTGGACGCCATGGCCTAAATTTACTAAGCAGGGAGATGTGGGGATGTTGCCCATATCAACCAATCAGATTCAAGCTCACATTCTCCAGTATGTAAAATAAAACTTTGAGTTTGAATCTTGAGTGGTTGTTATGGGCAACATTGCTATGGGATCCCTTACTCATAGATAAGAAGGTGGGCAGATAGTGATTCAAGTCAGGTCAGGTGTGTGGCAACCACCAGTGCCCAAGGGAAGTACTTCCCCTGCCCGGTCTCTCCATAGGTCTAGATTGTATGCATTGCATACTGGCTGACCTGGAAAACTGAAGTATGCCATTCAATGATTGTTGTTGTGGAGCTTTTATCAATTAAGACCTGAAAAGTTTTAAGAATAGAGTTGCCTGAGGATCGAAGCATAAAAAATATCAACAGCTGGTGTGTACTGTTTAACCATTTGTGCCAACATCTGTTTACTTATAATCCAAGTGGTGGGATAAAATCCTCTTTCATTGGTTTTTGTTCTGTAAAGTTGTTAACACAAAGATTTCAAGAGGATGGAGCTGCAGTTTTCAATCACTAATTTACATTTTAAATAACTATTTCAGTTTGAAATTATCATCTGCTTCTTGTAGCTATGTGTAGATCTTTAAATAACAAAGGGTCTAATGACCAGTGGGGCAAACTGTGGAGCATTTACCTACTTAAGGTCCTAGTACAGCTACAAAGTTTTAACTACCCTCCGTACCCTGCCCATACTGGAAAGTTCCCCTCCAGAGCTGGATCGTCTTTTGAGGGTCGCCACCTCACTCACCTCAACCCCCAACACTGGTAATCAACCACCGCCAATCTAATTCCCCAGTGCATTGGTCGCAGCAGTGGAGGATTGCAGTGGGGGGCAATTACCACCGGTCGCAGTGCTCCTGATTTTCTGGGCAGTGGGAGACGGGACGATTACTTGGGGGACTTCAAAGGACCAGATTTAGCTCTTTAGGTACTAATGATTTACTCAAGAGTGGGCAAAACCATGTTGATTTGCAGAGGAGGTAAATTGAATTACTTGCAATCAGTATTACAGGTGAGAGATGATGTTTCCAGCACATTTTACCTCCCCTGCAATTCAACATGGTTTTGCCCACACTTAATTAAGTCAAAGGTATCCCGGGCCCCCAATGCCTTAATCCAGTTCCTTAATTCGCATACAATGCAGAATTTAGGTAACCAGAGAGTATGGCCTCTCCTGACTTATTGAGCATTGGATAGTGGTTGAAGCACATCATAGTTTAATACCACTAGTATTGGTTCTGGTGAAGCACACATTTCAATTAAAGTCTAGGGGGTATATTTACTAAGAGCTGAGATTGCAGTAAGATTGAAAAGTGGGGATGTTGCCCATAGCAACCAATCAGATTTGAGTTCACATTCTCCAGTATGTAAAATGAAACTGAAAGCTTGAATCTGATTGGTTGCTATGGGCAACATCCTCACTTTCTAATCTCACTGCAATCTCGCCGCTTAGTAAATATACCCCTAGAACTGGTTGTATAATATCAATAAGAATGGACATCTCACATATCTTCTGACAAATGAGTTTGTTGAGGTTGTGATTGCAATGTACAGCATAGATGTGTCCTCTTCAAATATATCAATCTAATCTTCTTTACCCCTGTCATTTTCAATTCGGAAAGATGTGGTCTTTTATTTTGAGATGTGAGATGTGTGGTTAGCGGTGCATGCGTGTGAGGATGTTGCGGGTCTGCCATTGTGATCTTACACATTCTTCGCTTGTAGTTCTAATTGCATCCACAAAATGAAGAGTCTGCCTTGCCTTCTCAGTATATAGTGCTTCATCTCTTGCTTTGTACTCACAAGACCCTTATAAGTCAGCAACACTCTATTTCATTTTTAGTTGGTTGAACCTTCATTTGTTTGATGTCTGTGTTATAGGACAGACAGTGTTTCTAGACCTTTAATAAATGACTCCAGAAGATAGATGTGTAGTATTACTGCTGCCTCTGGCACTTTCCCACTCTGTAACTTTAGTTTGTTTCTCCACAGCGGCACAGGAACAGGCAGTGCTGCGTCTAAGGCTTCGTCATGCTCTAATCCCTGTGATCTTTCTCCGCACTGGCGGACTGTGTGATTTCTCCTTGTCACATTTGCAGTTTCAGACAATATGCTGCTCAGTGAGCTGGGCAGCTTCCAAATCTTTTCTGGGAGTTGAAGAAAAAAAATCGGAGTGCTTAGATTTTGTAATAGGCAGCAATTAAAGTACATACGTTTTCTGACTGGCGCCACTGTTTGCTAACCCTATGGTACTTTGCATCACCATTTCAGATTTACTGGTCTACAGTCTTTTTCTTTCCACTGACTTTTTTTGAATGTAAACTTCTTGAAGCCAAGTGCAGTTATGGAACAGTCAATACTCGCCTACTGATTTTACTGTACACATTTGTCCCTGTCTTTTAGTATTAAACAATTAGACCAAGACCCTTTATTTTACATTATAATTATTATTTATGTGCATAATGCTAAATAAACTTTGTAAGCAGAATCGTAGCTACAGGAGTTCAGCAGTCGCGCCTGCAACCGGGCCCCTAAACTATGGGGCCACAGGATTTTCCAGGAGGAAAATCGCACCATGAACGCATCTGGCCATGTTGGTGCCTTCGCAGCTCCAGTGTCATATCATGTAAAGTGCCTCTGACATTCTCACAGCTCTGTCAAACTGACCTTTTGCACCTGGTCCCATGAACCGTTAACTACGTCAATATGATTTGAAGTAAAATGAAGTGCAAGGCTTTTAACTTGTTCATCTTGCCCATTATGGACTTTTTCAGGTCCTCCTTCCCTTGGACCTGCCAGTTTCTGAAGGACAGGATGCCTCTGGAGGTTGCAAGATTTAAGGAGAGGAAAGATTTCTTTGTTAGAGACGGGGAGAAAGTCTACTTTTGTTTTTACATTTAGATTACTTGTTAATTGTAATAGATATAAGACACGGGATCCAGAGCTTCTTGAAATGTGTTGTGTTCGTCACCCTCCCAACATTTTACAAAATGAAAATGTGAAAAATAAGTCCCATGTAGACCCTGTGCTGAATCCACCCAAACCTATCCATAAAAAATGCACAAGTTTTGTCCTCTTATCGTTGGAAAATAAATCCCGAACGGATAAGCGGAACACCACTTTCCAAACTGTCCCTATCACATGTAAGATGCATTCTCAAACCCACCCCCAAAAAACGATCAATGCTGGATGAAACGAGTCAGTCATTTAAATACAATATGGTATCTGGAAATTAATCTCTGAGATGCTCTTATGAAATTATCCATCTGGATAGCTCCTGATATCGAAATTATAGTCAACCTATTGGCACTGAGCACTTTGACACTACTAAATGCTGCACAGAGCACCATCATACCCCCCGGCTGACTGTGCCCAACAAACCCCACCCTGTCATCACCGATGTCCTGCCCTGACTCCTCCCAAGTCCTGTCCTGACTCCGCCCAAGTCTTACCCAGACTCCACCCAAGGCACACCCTTTTTTGCGCAGAACTCGACACAGTTTCACTTTTCACAAAGAAAAACCCTTCAGTGTATACCAGTTTGTCCATTTAATGAGACAGTAACTGGTAGGCGGGTGGGGACAGTGGGACAGTCCCCAAAAAGCGGGCCTTCCCACTGAAATCTGGACAGTTGGGAGGTATGCACCATATTACTGGCTGGCTGCTAAGAAACATACATTTGGAATTGGAATTGTGGAATTGGATTTCGAATCCGCCTTTACTTTTAAACAAAGGCTAATAGAGGACGTTGCACTGATCGGTCTATCCAGTGTTGTTACTAGTAGTGTCTTCCCATACATACCATAATGTGGTTTTCTGCCTTCTGGGTACTAGTGTGTCAGGGCAATGCTTAAAATCTGCAGTCAAAGCTTACATTTTTTAATCATCTCATTCATTTTCACTAATTATTAGATAGATACAAATATTCATTGTACAATATATTTCCATTTTAATGCCATATGGCTGCAAGGCTTATGGGGGATTTTATTTCTGGAGAAGGCAGACTGCATTTTCTGTAGCTGTGCATAGTGAAAGTTTTAAGATTAACGCACTTCCCGGTCGTTCCTTTCTCTGCCTTTTTATAGATGCAAAAATATATAGCTGGTGACTTTGGCATGCTCTCATAGAACCGTTATTTTTTTATTAGGTAATTCAGCAATTGTGGAAACTGCTGGATTTAAACTACACTACCATATGTGGCTGGACAATATTTTGCGACAGGAATAAAATTTCCCTTTTTAAGGTACTTGCATAAAGGCTTTGTACTCATTGCTTCAAAGCTTGGTTATGCTAAGATTCATTTCGGGAAATTGCAGAGTAATAGAAACTCGGAGAGTTCTGCAGTGTGACTTTTCAACCAAAATTTGGTTGTAACATGTATTGCTTCCCATAGGAGGGAAAGATTGGCTTAATCTGCCCTATTTCAAAATGTCACTACACAAAAAATATAGGCTTCGCTTTATTGACTTCTGAATATAGTTCATATGAGTAGTTAATTTAATCAGGTCCCTGTTGGCGATCTACATAGTAACCTAGTAACATAGCTGTTGTGGTTGAAAAAAGACGTCAGTCCATAAAGTTCAACCTGTTAGGATCTGTGATCCTAATTTTATAACTGGAAATATAAAAAGCTCCCTCCTGACTGTTATCACAACCTTCTCCGGCAATAAACTCACATCCTCACTGCCCTTACTGTAAAGAAGCCTTTCCTCTGCTGATTGTGAAACTTCCTTTCTTCTAATAGTGGGTGACCATGTGTCCTCTGTACGGTTCTAGGGGTAAAGAGTTCATGTGAAAGCTCTCTGTACTGACCCCTGGAGGGTTCGTGGCAGACAAAATAGTGTAGGCATCGGTGCACCATTATGTCTGTATTCCCGATTGTACGGCACTGCAGACACTTTGTTGCTCCTAATAAATAAGCATTAATAATAATAATAATAATAATAATAATAATAATAATAATAATAATAATACCTTATATTGTGACCAACAGGCAACCTTGCCAGATATTGAAAAGGGGTGGAATTTATTATTTATTATATACAGTATACATAGACAGACAGAGGATAGTGGAATGGGATTGCTGGGAAATGTTTTACCTTTCCTGGTTACCTAATACCTTAGTGATTAATAATCTTTAACCAGGCAATAAGGACGCCTTGAACATCACCTATGTAGGGCACATGATCATTGCCTGAAACCAGTGTTTAACATTGTTATTGCTCCCTCCTTTATATAATGCTCCCTCCATTTATAGCTGCAATGCTGTGCGTCTGTATTTTAGGACTGGTTTGGAATGCAATAAAATCAGCATTACAAATAGCGAGACTGGAGAATGCTGGATAAGATGTTGTGCTGTAGATAAGGCTGACCATTTACTGCTGTTGTGCACATTACAGTTATTGGATCCAATTGTTATTGGATCTTATTACTAAGCCTCAGCTTATTAGGTTCCGGATATGGTATCCAGACTATAAAATAAAAAGGGGGCATTTTACATTTGGATTGGAAAATGCTTTTTGCCTTTTTCTAGCAGCAATTTCTCGACTGCCACATTCCCAGGATGGATCTGGATCCTCTACATCAGAGTTCTGTCCTGGGCCCATGTACAACAACTGGGTGGTATGGGGCAGTATAGATGGGAACAGGGAGTGCTTCCTCTGTGTGTGTGGAGGGGGTGTATGTAAATAGTACAATGAGACACCTTCCAAATTATGTAGACATCTGTGCCTTCAACATTCATAGTGTAGGATGTGCAAAAGGTTGAAAGTTTTTTTGACCCACTGCAGACCATTTTATCACTGGGGATTGGGATTGGGTCAGATTGGGATTGATCTGAGTTTGTGTTCTGCGTATATACCTGGCTACACCTCCACAGTATTAATAGCTAAAATGCTGCCCATACACCTTAATGATTTTAATCCTTATACAGACTTCCAAAAAAAAGCATCATTTTACAATTGATGGGGTAGGACATTTTTCTGATTGTGATTGCTCATATGAACTCGCAAGTATGGATATGGATCCTCATAAGCCAGATTTCAATTCTGATTTATTTACAGCAGAGCGGGAGGGAGGTAATTTTATTACAAATATAGGTATACACTACGCAATATATATATATATATATATATATATATATATATATATATATATATAAATTGCCAAGCTGCTGATGACCGATCTCCCCCCAAACCTACCCATATCCTGAGACAAAGACCTAAATACAATAAGGACAAATTATGGACAAAATGCAGTTATATAGGGGGCACAGATTTATTTTACCTAATTATAATTTTACTGTATGGGCTAGAGAAGGTGACTACAGAAGCTGTGGAGGTCAGAAGATTATATTTGAAGAATAACTAATGTATTAGATTTACAGATTAAATAAGAAACTGAGCAAGGCACCAAACCAAAAGGTGGTAACTGAACAATGAACAGGCTATAAGAGCCTAAATCCAGATCACCCATTTATAGTGGAGTATCCAAAAGTTGGAATAAGCTGCAGGGACTAACTCCCAATATTGCCTAGGGAACCGTCTTTAATACCACCTAAACAATAACTAGTTTCACCAACTTAAATTTGGCACCAATGCTGCTGCTGTACTGTGCCTTGTCTGGAAAAAAAAGAAAAAACATGTTAAATTAAAGATTAATGAAGAGCAGAAAGAAAAAGAGAAGACGGAGGGAGAGAAAGGACCTGGAATAAAAGAGGGGAATAACTTGTTGATGGGTCTTTTAAACCTTCCCTAACAACCCCCCACCCCACCCCTGTCTACACCTATTAGCTACAGTCCCTATGACCTGATTTATTGCATCCTGGGCCTATGGGTCCCTGGCCTCCATTTTCTGCATTTGTACTTAGATAATCTTGCAAAGTTTGTAGATTTCCCCATCCTGCCACAAACATTCTGACTTTATATTCTGAAGGCTAAGGAGCCACAATGCCATTTATTAAGCCCCCTCCATCTGTAAAACACGCAATCCACACAACACTTGTTGAGTTCTCATTGCAGGAACGTTCCACAACTGAGAACAGTTAAACCTACTATAAATATTACATTACTATTACATCTTTGATTTGGAAAACCAAGCAGACTGTGCTACTATCATCCACTAAACACCCAGCGCTGCGGAGAGAGAAGGAACGCGTTTCAAGGGAGCCTCGGGTGAAGGTTACTTCATTTACTATGGGAGAAGCTTTCAGTTTGCTGAAATGTCGCTCATACGCTGGGAACAGCATTGTCTTTGATTTGCGGAATGTAAGAAGTGACGGGTGGAAATGGGCTTCTGTTTGCTGTTTTATTGGGGTCACCATGAAATATGCGCTGAACACTGGGCAACACTGATAACAATATGACATGTTTTACCAGAAGTCAGCGACACCGTGCTGCTGCGATATTCAGCGGTCAGTAGCTTTATGTCATTACCTGTTAACTCTTTTATAGCAGCAGCTGAGAAAAGCTGAACAATTGTAAATCTTGTCATTCTTTTTACAGTTTTTACCCAACACAATAGATTGCATAACGCAATACTGGATAAGGTCACTCAAAGAATCACATGTGCGGCTATATTTCCCATAATGCAATTTTTTCACAATGTCACTCACTTTTTTTTTCTCTGCAGTGAGACTTACATTAGATTAACCCAACGGTGGAGCTATTGTTATTTCATTGTATTGAAAATGTTTGGGTAGTTGATTCCTATTTTGGTATGGTAATATTGTATTATTGCACTTTACCTATGAACCCTTTCAAGCATTAATTCTGATTATAAATTGATGAAGACACTGAAGTTATAAATAACATATTTGCAGCCGCAAGCACACTGCATACGAAATTACAAACAAATATGTATACACCAGGGTTTCTCTCATATTTCGAGATACCAGGAGAGTCAGAAAAACTCCGGGACCTGGGCTAGGCAAGTGTAAATTACTGCCTCCAGCCCTTATAGTTATGATGAAGGGACGGGACTTTGCATAAATCACACCCTCTGTCTCACCGCCGGTAGGGAGAAACCAAAAGTCGACAACCCTGATATACATATCCAGACACAGGATATCCCAGGGAACAGATTAAAGTGTCAGCAGGGAAACAGAACACATAGCAAGTGAATCGAGCTTACCAGCAATGGGGAAACAGAGCATAAAGGATATCTGCCTCCATAGCTGCATCCATGCTCTTTCCCCTCACCACCCCTATACTGTGTCCACCTGACTCCGCTTTGATCTGTCTTCCCGCTGCCTCTATGCTCTGTCTGTAATCTGTGTATCAGGATTTTTATTTTTGTCTTTGAGGATTATATGGATGTTGTTGGGATATTGACATTGAAATGTTGACCACCTGGATTTCCACCCCTGGAAATATGACTACCACCAGCTGATTGAATATCTATATCATTCATCTATGTGTCAGGTGGTTGTGGGGTAGAGGTATCCAGCATTAGAATTAAGGGTGCTCCTTTGTCTCGTCCCCCCCCCGCCCTCTTACGCTCATTAGAGATATGTTTTATACAACTTCTAAGGCACTTGTTTAGTAGACATATGTTTAAGTACTGTACTGTACATTGTATTGTACTGCACATTACTGTAGTTGCATGGGGACACTAAGCGATATTGGAAAACAGGATAGCTCTTTCAATATAAATCGTGAAACTATAGGCCATTACAGGAGTACCCTGTAGTGTTACTCTCCAGGTGTTATCAACTACAGATCCCAGCATGCTTTATCTGCATAGACATAGTTGATACCAACTATGCTGGCATGTGTAGTTTGACAACACCTGATGCGCCACACTTTGCCTAAATGTTCCTAAATGGAAGAGAATCTAATTAATGAAACATATTTGCATATAACTGGAAGGATTCTGGAAAAAACACCAAGTTATCTAAACCTCTGCATTCTCTCTGGATCAACTGAATATCAGTCTGTCCCAAAACCTTAGTGGTTTATTCTCGGAAAATGACAGAATGAACCGTCACCTCTGACAACCTGGCAGCTTTCTGTAGTATCTTGGCAACTTTCTTTGATGGATTGGTAGCACTTTATATAAGATTGACACCTTTCTCTGTATGTTTGGCAGACACTCCTGTTATGCATGCTCCTTTCTTTGGAGCATGTTGGCTTTCTTGTTTCTCTTTTAATTCCTATAATCTTATTCTGTGGTTGGCTTTTATGGCAATCATCTAACATAAAAAAGTGAAAAAACACACAAATACTGATCATATGTTGCCTGCCATTCGCAGTTCAACTCTACTAGTGTTTGCGCGTCCTGCATTCGTCTTCCTCCACACTGTTAAACATGGATTTTGTGTTTGCTCCCAACTCGGATCAGCCGTGATCTAGCATTGATTTGTGGAAATGACACCGCTTTCTCTAGGCTATGCGCCTTTCACAGACACAATAGTGAAGAACTTCTGCTTTCATATTTGTGTAACGTTAATTATTTCTGACAGTCATCAGTCGTATTTTGGCCCCCATGATACCCATATCTTTTCAGAATATTTTTGTTTTAGTGTGTGGTAATGTTTTTTCTAAAAGACATCTCCTGGTATTTGCCAACTCTCCTGGTTGCTGGTCTGGGTCTCAGTCCTGATTATTACGATGAATGGGCGGAACGTCATCGTATAGTCCTGTATTTGCATGGTAAATGTAGGGTGTGCCTGCAGGGGGCGGGGTTTTAGACATGATTTGCATAATCACGCCCTCTGCTCACCACATGTTGCCATCACTGTCAATAAGAACTGAATCTGCATGGCGAATCTCTGCACTATAGGAGGGGACAGCCGATCTGCGATACAGGGCAGTAGGTAAGTGACCCACACTGGTATGCCTCATTATGGAAGCAGATCTGAGAGGTCCTTAAGTGTCCATAACTCAGTTCTCTAAAGGGACAGGAGAGGAAAGCGAACTCCCCTCTCTCTATTAAATTCTAAGATTTGTCCAAGATTGCCCCTTATAACAAGAATGTAAATTATGTTCAATGAAAGTTCCCCCAGTAATAAGAGTTGTAATGGAGCAGTATGAAGCATTAGGTGGCTCTGTTATTTTGCACTTATGAAAATACAAGGGGAAAATATACATTTATAAAATAATAGTATCAACATTTGGATAATAAATTCTTTAACAGTTTAACAGAAAAACATCTGGTTCAACAAATAAAGAAACATAGGGAAAGTTATTATAAACATACACTAATACTGCTGAGAGAGCACTGGAAGAAGAGAAAGGTAAAGTGGGAAGAGTGGTTGTGGGTAAGGGAGGTTCACATGGTGAGAATGGTATAACCTGACAAATGTGGCAGGGATTGTGTCTTATTGAACACAGGGAAATTCAATATTCAGAGCACTTCATGGAAAATGAGGCCCTCTGTCCATGTAGTTCTCTGACTCTTTGAAGGTTGGAGGTTTTGATGCAATCCCTTACTGTATGTCTGTGATTCATGTAACAACCCCAAATGATGAAAGATGGGCAATGAATAGCACTGATGCCTCACAGCACTAAGGTTGTAAGTTCAATTCCTGGACAGGACCTTATCTGTGTGGAATTTGTATGTTCTTTGTGTGTCTATTTGGGTTTCCTCCAGGTACTCAGGTTTCTCCCTATACCCCAAAAACATATCGGCAGCTTACTAAATGTATGTGTATGTGTAATCCTATACAATGTTAGCCAGTGGGCAAGATCTTCTTTTCCACCTATTCTGTCTGTCTGTATTTCCCATTGTACAGCGCTGTGCACACTTTGTGGCGCCTAATAAATAAATGTTAATAATATCTAGCCTCTCAAACGCACAGTGTGGAGGAGAATGTATACATTTGAGGGGGTCAGAATTGATCATTGAGTTATAACCACAGATTTTAGGGGCAGAACTTGGTCATTTGGAAACTCTTTTCAATTTCTTATTTTTACTTGTAGGTTAATGCAGACAGTCACTATAATTTTAATACAAGAAGATATAAACCCATGTTCTGTTTCAGTGTTCCCTCTGCCAGAAAGAAGCAGTAATTAAATAGGAAACATTCCTCCGCTCTTCTGTAATACTGGTATAGGAAAACAGGTCTTGTTCTGCTTTATTAATCCATTCCCTTTTTATTATTTGTCTTAGCCTCTTCATACTTCACAAAATACAGAATTGCCTCACATAGGTTATTTATCAGTGAAAATCTGCTGCAATAAAGGTATTGCTATTTAATACCTCTACTGCTTCAATAATATTACTGCAGGGAGGTAGATCTGCTCTGCCTGCTGCGAAAGCCATCACTCTGCAATACTGCATCTTTTTCCAGACCAATAAAAACATAGATAATTAGGTGTCATATCCAGATACTGCCAGCTGAGCGACCGTGCCGACGTGTCTCACAGATCTCCCACTGCAGCGCTCTCATCCAGACGTCATGACGAGCCATGCTAGCACAGGGTTACTAATAGGAGCGGCCATTTGCTCTGATAGCCCTATAACATGCCACGTTAGTGTCCTTATTTATACACAGCCTTGAATCTCTTACACAATAGCTTCATGACTCACTTGTACTTCACATTAATTACACTGGATGAGGACGTTTTCTCTCTCCCTGTGGAGGAAGTAATAAGTCAAAGCAGGTG
>JABWIB010000033.1:214241-227797 GCA_016617825.1 Platyplectrum ornatum | reverse complement strand
AGAGAGAAGAGAGCAGTGACAGACACAGTGAGCGGACAGGATAGCGCAGGGGAAATTCTAATTACCAGTTTGCACAAATAGTTTTTTGCCAATTTGTCTTCCCTTCCATACAAAGAAATTGTATCAAAAATACCTTATTCCCAGATGTGCTATGGTGAAACAAATAAATCGAAAAGACAAGAAGAAGATAGTGCTTATTCTTGTACATAAAAAGCTGTGTTTTTTGTGCATGTGATTTTGTACAATAATACAATAATAGCAAGTATAGTAATGTTGTTCATATATTACACTTTGATATCATATAAAGCACTCCACATTGTTTGTAGATTACGTAGGCCTCTATAGGGACAGCATTATAACAACCTAATCCCTTTTCATCCTAACCATGTGTAATGTAATAAAAATTCTATCTTCCAATGAGATACAGAAGCATGCTCATTCATTTAATTTATTAAATCCTCAAACCCTTTACTAACCTGGATAATCCACCATTCTCACATTGTCTAGTTATGGAAGAAGCTAGCCTTACAGCTGGCACAATATGTAAGACGCAGGAAGTGGACTAGATTTAAGCAGTGCCTAGGGTCCATCCATCATGTGCAGAAGCTTATTTTAGAGTCTGCGCCATACTCAGTTTGGGGCTTAATTAAATCATAATGTTGCAGTATGAAAAATCGTAATTCTCCTACTTCTATTCCTCGCCCTGTCACAAGTTATTTTGTCTTTTCACTGTTCTAAGATTGCTTTTTTTTCTCCCCATGCATGATAGAAGTGGGACAGCGCGTGTATTGCAATCTTTCTATGCTGCTGGGTGCATTGATAAAATTACTGCAAAGGAAAATGATGTTGCCCATAGCAAAGAGACCTTTTATTTTTCTACTCTGCACAAGATAAATGACAGATAGAAATGAATGGGATCATGAGTTCACCAGCTACTTTATTTTTGCAAACAGTTAGTTGTGAATGGCTTCTTGCTTGTAATGCTCTGACACAGCCTGAGAGGATAGGTAGAATAAGGTGGGGAGGATTGTAATAAAAAAAAGTAATATGTGGTTTTAAAGGAAACAAATTAAGTTTTAAGGCATTTATGAGAGGATGAAATAAATGTCTCAGATACATATACATCAGAACAGGGCTCAAAGTGGGGGTGTATTCAGGGGTATGTCATAGCGACATTTCTCCCATTGACTTAATTTAAATCAGTGCGCAAAGTGGGCCGGTATATGCCGGTATGGCTTACTTCTCCAGATAAGCCATGAACATTTTCTAAGCTCCACCCCCTCAGTACTGGAGGGGGGACTTTAGTTAAAAAAAAATCTCGAGTCCGGAGGGGGTGGGGCATAAATCAAGCTCTGATTTAAATTATATAAATCCTTATTCACTTGTTTTCCGTGTTTCCATACTGCCACATCCAAATGTACATAGCACCATATCTAAATTTCCACTTCGACCCATGCATCAGATACTAAGACAATGAGTATTACCCTTTGTTGTCCAGCAAAAATTGTCAAAGTGCAATGGTTTGAAGAATGACCTGCTGCTGCGCCACGGAATACTCCACTGTCACCCAACAAGACAGTAATCCCTGTACAGACAGTGTCAATTAAAACCTGAAAAATGTATTTTATAATCAATCATCATTGGCTCAGTGACTAACTTTTGGTAGCATGCTCTTTTTTAATATTTCCAGCTCTGAAAGTGCTGAAGAAATATTTCACTGAAAGGGTAGTTAATAAGCAGAGTAGTGCCCCATCAGTGGTTGAGGCTACTACAATATGCTTGGGATCATTATAAGGTTATAATGTAAATATCTAGGAAAATTAAGAAACACTGTAGTTTTAACACACAACTAGGTGGACCATATGGTTCTTATCTGCTGTCCATTTTTCATTAACAGTAAAAAGGTTCTAGTGTAATCTCTCTCTCTCTCTAGGGCAGTTTCTCCCTTACGCTATTACCGTAATATGCGCCCGAACTGGATTGAATTGGTCATATTTTGCACTACATGAATACTTTGAAGGGACGGTTTTTCACACCTGTGTTGGACTGCCTTGTAGAACTATAGACCACTTAAAGCCTATACATAGCAGATATCTCCATCTTCACTGCCTGTCACTGAATATGTTTCTGCTTTTCACCTTAATCAATATCCAACGCACCCGGTAATGATATTGTATACCACCATCAGAGATTTTCTTGATAAGAACACATGCAATGATGATTGGTAACACTTAAAGCATTCTCTAAGTAATATATACATGGATTCATCTTCTAGCAAATGCTGACATTTCAAGAGTCTAGAAACAAAAATAGTTATTAATTTAGACAGATAAGATCAATAAATACAATCTATGTAATTTACAACTGAACATTCCCCATGTATATAGCAGAGTCCTACTTTCGTAAATGAAGAGTTTATATGGAGCAATGATACCCAGCAATATGAATCAATACCCCTGGCTGGAAACATTAAGCGTGGAGCTCAATATCTGAAATTGAAATACATTGAATATGTGCAGTGTAATCATTTCAGCATGCCGTTCATGCAGCAGATGGGAGCCGGATTAGCGGGGTTTTAACATTAGTGTTAGCATTTTCTTTTTACGTAGCAATGGCAAGGAACACAGTTCGGTACCTAGGCTTTTATTAGCCCAATCATTTTGTGTCTCACAGCCATATATTAGATTTAGAGGGAGTCATAAACTACTCTCTGAGAAATATGACAGGAGTTCTCGCTGGTATTATAACCTGATCCTAACAGAAAAGTCTAGCTAAAACATATAAAAGAAGAACTTGCAACTTTCACACACATATTAAGGAAGGTTTCCACAAAATAGAAGAATATGTTGGGACTCCTATTCTGGTTCAGCTCTATTGTGTTACACAGCTGTGCCTGAGACACTGGAAATAACAAGCCTTGGCCAGGCCCTTGCCAGTATATGCCAAGGAGGTGGACCAATAGGTCTCACTATGCATGATCCATGGTCCATGAAATATCAGTCCTGTACATTCATCTAACCACAATGCTGATCAAGATACATCTAGATTGCATTTGTGTTTCATGTATACAGTTACTTGAATGTCTTCTTTTCTAACTAGGGAAGAGAGATCCAGAGAGTTGGCTGTTTGGCTGAGTGACATAAGGTTGCAGAGGCAGAATCAGACCATCTCCAGATGGTCATCTCAAGACAACTCTCCTTCACTAAACAAATGCTCTGATTCCTGCTTACAGGACTTCTCCCTGCTGCACCCGCTCTCTGGAATAACCTTTCTTACCTGTTAAGACTATCCTCTACTCTTCAAACTTTTAGGTGCTCCTTAAATCTCATCTGTTCAGCCCAGATTACTAAGTTCCTTCTTCTACTTAACATGTTCTACATTTTACTAACACTGCTGTGTAACTGGATCATACAGGGCACTGAGCACTTCTATGTTACAATGTGGCTGGTCCATTGCATCATAAATAACACTTACCCCCATGAATCAATCACCAATATCCTAACGTATAAGCTCCTCCTGCCAGACTGACATGTGATGCAGATCTTATCCATACAGACTAATATGTGATGCAGATTCCCTCCATCCCTACTGCTATGTAATGAATGTCTCCCCCCTAAGACTGCTATGTGACACATGCCGCCTCTTCTCCATACCTTACATGCTAAGGGAGGGGGTGGACAGTACAGAAGACATTGGGATGAGGGGTAGAGGGCAGAGAGATTAGGTGGCAGAAGGCTACCATTAACATATACATGAATATATGTTAATGGTTGAATGAGGAAAAAAAAACAATTGTCCTTAAATATATCTATAATACAATGTAAATCTACTGGAAATGCATATAATACGTAATAGAGACATCAATCATTGACCCTCCCAGAGACATGTGCTGTCTCAGACGCAAGTGGTGTACACAGGTGTCCGAAGCACAGTCACAGTCACTAGAGAGGAACACTGTGAAGGAGGTGATTGTGAGGGATGCCACAAAGAGAGGGGTACAGGGTGCCACAAGGAGGGCGAGACTAGCTCCCCCCAAAAGCAGAATGTTCTGATGCCCCTGATGGGGTGGATGCCTCGAGTCATCTTCTGTAGACACTCCTCATAGTCTCTATGCTATCAAGACTTCTACTGGATATATTCTAAAAATATATGTCATGTGACTATATGTCAAAAGCGTTTACTCAAAATAAGATTATATTCAATAGCAAACCAAATTTTATATTTTATTACAGGCACTATAAAACTTCTATTCAAATGGAATACTTAATTGGGCTCCTAGATTGAAAATAAGAGAGGCATAGTGGAGTGCCTTGCCGGCATACCATGTTGAATGATGATCAATGCCTCAAAGGGCCTGTAGCGAGATATAGAGCTCCGTAGTTTCACTGCTTACATTAATGGCATTTTTAAAATCACATTCCAAGAGGCAAACCATATGGAGGCTGACCATAAATGTCCTTGTACTTTACAACTGCTTTGCAGGTATCGTTAATCCCTTTCTCTGCACACAAGAACACACAACTACAATTATACATTTTCTATTGCCTGGCTGGCTAGCCGCTTGCAGTGACGTGTTATAAATCCCATTCATGACATGATAGAAGTCCATAGGCGAAACAGCGTATGGACAACGGATGATCTGAGCGGCATCTATTCATTAGTGTTGCTAGGAAACTGACCCCGGACCTTATTTTAGCTAAACCTCAAATATTGAAAGTAAGTGATATACTGCACACCAGTATTTATTTAGCTGAACAGGTATCAGGGCAGTCAAATATAAAATATCAACAGTGTGTTTTAGGACTCTTACATGTCTTGAGCTGCAGAGGGCACTGGAGAAATAGTGATTATACAATATGGATTTTGGGGATTTGAAAAATTGCCAGCAGCCTTTTCTATTTACTAGCTGTATTACATACGGGATATTTCTTATAGAGATTGCAAATTCTTAGCAATGTCCCTTATCCTGTTCATACATACAGCTATCATAAGGTTAGAGCTATCACCCGTTTTGCTGGCATACAATCAATTTCAATACCTCCAGATTGCAACACTTTATCCTTGTGATTAAAAGTGGTATAACAGAGAGACCCTGTCTCTCTCTTTTTGCCTTTAATATGTGTCTTTTAATCTGTTCATGTTGAACCCCTGTACCAGTCTGTTTTAAGATTACTATGCTGTAGCAAAGGAGGAGTGGAGATGTTGCCTATAGCAATCAATCAAATCCTAGCTCGCGTTTCTCCTGTTACATGCTAGAGAATGTCAGCTAGGATCGGATTGGTTGCTATGGACACTTTTACATTGCCGCAGTTTTGTAAATGTAACCCTATGTCTGTGTTCATGTATTTGTATCCATTTTTATGAATGCAATTAATTGTGGAATTTATTATACATATCTTTAAAATACCGAAGGTGCATTCCTACATTGTACTGTACATGTACCTACAGGCATGTACCTACAGGGAGTGCAATAGGTGTGACTGCAATGAGGTACAGAGAGAGGGGGACTCAGTTGTTGAAAGTTATTTAATGATAAAGTGCTAATGCATATAGTATCACACACTTATCGGTTATTCTGAGAGGTGCGTCTTCATAGACCAAAACTTGGGAGATGTGCTCCAAAATCTCATAATAAATGTCTCTTCCCCTCCTGTCACTTTCACCTCCTGTCTCTTTCTCTCCTGCCTTTTTCTCTCCTGCCTTTTTCTCTCCTGTCACTTTCTCTCCTGCCTCTTCCTCTCTTGTCACTTTTTCTCCTGCCTATTTCTCTTCTGTCACTTTCTCTCCTGTCTCTTCCTCTTCTCCTCCTGTCACTTTCTCTCCTGTCACTTTCTCTTCTGTCTCTTCCCCTCTTTCTATCCTGTCTCTTTCTCTCCTGTTACTTTCTCTTTCTTTCCTGCCTCTTTCTCTCCTGTCACTTTTTTATTCCTGTCTCTTTCTCTCCTGTCTTTCCCCTCCTGTTACTTTCTCTCCTGTCTCTTCCTCTTTCTCCCCTGTCTCTTCCTTCCTGCCACTTTCTCTCCTGTCTGTTTCCCTCCTGTCTCTTCTTCTTTCTCTCCTGTCTCTTTCTTTCCTGTCTCTTCCACTTTCCCTCCTGTCTCTTCCACTTTCTCTCCTGTCTTTTCCACTTTCCCTCCTGTCACTTCCCCTCCTGTCTCTTTCTCTCCTGTCACTTCCCCTTCTGTCTCTCTCCCTCCTGTCTCTTTCTCTTCTGTCTCTTTCTCTCCTGTCACTCCCCCTCCTGTCTCTTTCTCTCGTTTCTCTTTCTCTCCTGTCTCTTTAACTCCTGTCTCTTCCCCTCCTGTCTCTTTCCCTCCTGTCTTTTTCCCTCCTGTCTTTTTCCCTCCTGTCTCTTCCCCCCATCTCTTCCCCTCCTGCCTCTTTCTTTCCTGTATCTTTCTCTCCTGTCTCTTTCTCTCCTGTATCTTCATCTTTCACTCCTGTCTCTTTCTCTCCTGTCTCTTCCCCTCCTGTCTCTTCCCCTCCTGCCTCTTTCTTTCATATCTCTTTCTCTCCTGTCTCTTCATCTTTCTCCCCTGTCTCTTTCCCTCCTGCCTCTTTCCCTCCTATCTCTTTCCCTCCTGCCTCTTTCCCTCCTGTCTCTTTCTCTCCTGCCTCTTTCCCTCCTGTCTCTTTCCCTCCTGTCTCT
Source organism: Platyplectrum ornatum (assembly GCA_016617825.1). NCBI lineage: Eukaryota > Metazoa > Chordata > Amphibia > Anura > Limnodynastidae > Platyplectrum > Platyplectrum ornatum. The sequence continues at coordinate 221,148 of JABWIB010000033.1, read as the reverse complement.
TCCCCTCCTGTCTCTTCCCCTCCTGTCTCTTCCCCTCCTGCCTCTTTCTTTCTTATCTCTTTCTCTCCTGTCTCTTCATCTTTCTCCCCTGTCTCTTTCCCTCCTGCCTCTTTCCCTCCTATCTCTTTCCCTCCTGCCTCTTTCCCTCCTGTCTCTTTCTCTCCTGTCTCTTCCCCTCCTGTCTCTTCCCCTCCTGTCTCTTCCCCTCCTGCCTCTTTCTTTCTTATCTCTTTCTCTCCTGTCTCTTCATCTTTCCCTCCTGTCTCTTTCCCTCCTGCCTCTTTCCCTCCTATCTCTTTCCCTCCTGCCTCTTTCCCTCCTGTCTCTTTCCCTCCTGCCTCTTTCCCTCCTATCTCTTTCCCTCCTGCCTCTTTCCCTCCTGTCTCTTTCTCTCCTGTCTCTTCCCCTCCTGTCTCTTCCCCTCCTGTCTCTTCCCCTCCTGCCTCTTTCTTTCTTGCCGGATGCATGGCAGTGTCAGGTTCTTGTGTAGATTCCGGGAGAGCTGGGCAGGCCGGGACAATTCCTCAAGTTACAGGGACACCGGGATGGGGAGTACAAAAAGGGGGACTATGCCAGATTAACCTACAGGAACATTTTTCAATCATGTCACTAAACAGTCAATTCTTCCTATTAATATCCCAGCAATAGGCCCTGACCTCAGCATAACTGATATTACATAGGTGCAATATCTGAAAGGGCAGATCAAGGAGTGTAGATAGTTTGGGAGTTTTGTAAATGACATTTAATATGTTTTAATTAACCAGTTGTTTATATTTTGCCAAGAGCTCTTTGATTTTCTTTCTTCATTTGTTTCAGTGTCAAACTCCAAAAAAATGTGGTTTTAGAGGAAATCAGCCATCTATAGGAAGGTGACAGTAAATCCATGTCAGATATTGGCAATCCTTGGGCACTGGGCCTAAGTCACAGATTAGGTCAATGCTATATTTCTCGGTAACAGTCAGTGCAGCTTTTCTGTTCTTTACATTTTTCTGTCATGGTATTAAATTCTTATAGGAAGTGATTTTTAGAAGAAAAATTAATTAATCAGTTAAATGAAATGAAAAGGAAAAAATATTATATTGCAGACAATAAGCTTCTGATCCACTGAGCCATATGCCTGAGTAAGCTGGGTACACATCAGAACAATTATTACCTGTTGCAGACAGCTAATTTGCAGATCTCTGCTAACTATCGCCAGCTGCACAATGTGTACACTAGATCCAGACTTTAGGCACTATTGACTTACTCACAATCTACTCACGAGTGGTTAAAACCAGGTTGAATTTCAGGGGAGGTAAAATGAATGTCAGTGTGTGCATGCAGGGAGAATACTTTATTTTTGCATGTTGTACACAAATACTGACCAGTGTTACTGCTACACTGTAATTAGACTTGGTCTGGAAACATCATCTCTCAACTCTACTGTCTGCAAGTAATGGAATTTACCTCCCCTGCAATTCAACATGGTTTTGCAGCTCAGTTACATTTTTGACTCCTTGAAGACAAAAAAGGTACAAATTTGCTTCTGGAATAACCATAGTGCAATATTAGATATTAAATAAATATTTGATATAATAATATTAGTCAAATGTGAAGGGATGGGAGGGTATGAAAAGTGGTTTATAGCCTATAGTAGGGTTTCTCTACCAGTAGTACTAGTACTACTGTAAGGAGGGAGCAGCCATACAGCAGAGAGTATATTTAATACAATATATTTGGGGCTGAATGTTATATGTAGAAAATGTACCAACATGAAATCCTAAGCATACCTGTACCTAAGTGTCACGCTTTTAGCGGGACAGTCCTGCTTATGCGAGACTGTCCCGCTGTCCCGCCTGCACAGCAGTTTGTCCTGCTGGCCATTAACATATATGTTTTTCAGTAAAATCGCCAGACAGCAGAGAAAAGGGGCATGGCCTGGGTAGGACGGGTGCAGTGTCGAACTGGGGTACCTTGGGCCCACCAGAGGAAATCATTCTTGGGGCCCGCCCTCAGTTATAAAGAAATAATGCTAGGTCTTGGGGCCCACCGGAGGATTCTCCTGTTCTCTGGTGGGCCAGTCTGACGCTGGACGGGTGTTGCCTGGACGGGGCAGGGGGCATGGCCTTGGCTAGATGGGTGGAGTTTGGGCATAGTCGGGGTGGGACCAAGGTGTTCCGATCTCCCCCGGCCAACTGTTGGGAGGTATGCCTAAGTGGTCTTGCCTGACTCTAAAGCAGGTAACTGATATTTTCCCCTTTTCCTCATAAAAACAGCTGAGCGGAGAACAATTTATTTATACAATTCTCCTGGAATGTTTGAATTTAGGTCTGAAAATAAATAAAGTTCAACATTATCAGAGTTGCTAGAATCAAAAGAATCTATAAAAATGGTGATTAACCTAAAAAAATGCTCTTTGGACTTTCTATTCACTACTCTTGAGTCTTCTTGGCAGAGCACACCATAAACAAATTATACTACTCGCAGAACCAGAGTTCCTAAGATTATCAATAACTGGCAAACACATTTTATTTTATCCGATTTCAAGCATAAAATATCTGATGAAAAATTATTCATAGCGTGCAATCCAATACTCAATTTAATGCCAGCTTTCACAAGAATATTTGTAAAAATAAATTTGTCTGAATAAAGCAAATTATTTCATAAAATCTAACTATTCGGCAAACACATGATAAATATGTCATTTGATGGGAAAGTGAAAACTCAGCACTCGAGAGACACCCTGGGAAATGACCGATTGCAGTTACTCTTTCTAAACAATCAAATGTGCAGTAATACGCATAACCTCATAGGAGAAGTAAAAATATCTTTATAATGTGCGCTCTCGGTCAAATATGAAACTATTGATAAAACACATTTTATCTATTATCCATTGAAAATATTAACTGATCCTTTTATAAAAGCAAATAATTTCATACAACAACTGAAAGTATTATAAAAAAATAAAATACTAAATATATACAAATGTAAAGATAATCTCTTTCAGGTATTAAGCATTGTTTCAATTTTTGTCCCATGCTTTGGAATCTCACAAAAGTTTCATAGTTCCGAGAACTTTACACACTCAATGGATTTTGTATTCTGAGCCACACACATCATATACAGATGTATACACGTAGACATTTAAACTGCATGGTGTTGCGCCATGCAGTTTAATGGCTCAATAAAATCAACATAAAGGCAATCAATAGGATTGTTTACTTACCATTAAGAATATCCTTTTACTACATTACCAACATTTTGAATAATGAACAGATGATGTCAGCTCCTTTCATTATTCACACCAAGGGGTATATTTACTAAGCAGGGAGATTGCAGTGAAATTCGAATTTGGGGAAGTTGCCCATGGCAACCAATCAGATTTGAGTTCACATTCTCCAGAGTGTAAAATGAAACTGAGAGCTCAAATATACCCCCATGTCTAATGAAGTGATAGGATCTTCTTAATGGCAAGAATGTTTCCTAAATTTGTTAAAACCTTATGCAAGTAATTGGTTTGTTTAGGCTATTCCAAATTGTATTCAATATACATAAGAAAACCTTGAGAAAGACTGCCCTATGACAGAAAAGCATGGATAACCTATATAACTACCTCGAACAGATTTAAGCAATCAAAGCTAACAAGGAGTAGAGGAACAGGAACCCTGCTGATTTACAATTTGGACAAACCATCCACTACTTACTGAACAATTAGAAGTACCAACACTGACCGTCTTCAGTGAAGACATATTTATTTACAGGAAAAAACATTGTAAATTGTAACACAATGATTAGTGCCTCTATCAAACATTCCTATGTATATTTCTTGACAAAGTGTGGATTATTGTCTATAAACAGTGGCAAGTTTGAACTTTTGCTGTGCATATTACTCATACTCGTTCTTAGGTGTTGCTGTTCGAACCAATGTACCCCTATTAATTGATTAACTGGTGCCCGAGCAACCTTGTTATATATCGCTTCTCCTCTCATTCCTTGTACCTTTATATCCTGTATCCTATTGTATATGTGTTTGTTGTTCCACTAAATTTACTGTTAGTGTTACTTGGGATTGATCTTACTTGTGTGAGCATGCATATCATGAATAATCTCAATAGAACATAATGAATGTTATAGGCCATTTCTATAAACACGTACAAATCAGTGGTTCATGGGAGGTTGGGGTAAATAGGGTGCAATATTTATGTTAATAAAACTATAAAATTCCATTAACATTCATTTAATTCCAAAAGTTTTTCCCATATCAGTCTCTAAATTAATGGCCATTAACCCCCATTTTTTTGTTGCGGTATAGACTTTTCTAAGAAATAGATTGAAGCCAACTAAATTCTGTAAGAGAACCTACCATCACATTATCATGCATCTATCCTGGCTAAAAAATAATATAAAACTCCAAGCTCCACCTATAGACCAAACCATAATGATCATCTTATAATCTGGTCTTGAAATGGGTATTTATAAGTGAGGATTTGGAGGAGAACATTTATCACAAAATGGGTGGGGCTTAAACATGGAGGTGGAGCATAGCAGTGTATAACATACCGGTGTATAGAGGCCCATTTCAAGCACTGATCTCCACTCCACACACCACAATGTTAAGATATTGTCATTTTTTTTTAAATGTCGTAGTAACCTGGTCTCTATTATTAATGTCTTTATAAAGAATTTACCATGAGACGTACCAGATGCAGGGTGCTGGTGCCAGAAATCACAAGAGTGGATGCCACCATAGAAGACCTACATTAAGCTCATACAAATTTTATGTTAGCAGATTGATAAAAAAGCAAACAGATGCATTTCTACACAGTCATTGTCATAGTTCAGCAAACATTATTTAGGTGCTTCCGACAGTGCTATTAATATTTAAGGTGTCACAGTGTTAACAGGTTAGTTTGTAATGTGTGGCACAGATATATTGGGATCTCTACAAAAGACCAATATAAATGGTTTTGTGTGTGCAGAACAAAACAAATGGAGGTATTGTTACATTACACAAAGGGTGAATGTAATGTGAAAAAAAGAATCAATTTACTACGTGTGTGTATATATATAGTAGACTGGTTTGACTGAATCAAAATAATGAACAATGAATTAATAATATCACATACAAAAACTATCAAAGGTTATTACATTACATTTAATTGTATACAAACACCTTCCATACTTATATCAATCCAGGAATTATATCCAGCATGTGTACGTGTCAGTGCTTAGTGGACAATATTAAGACTAAATCTGGCTTTAGGTATAGGCAATATATGTAAATGTCTTGGGTAGCATGTGATCAAATGAGAACCACAGCAGGGGACAAAATTGTCATAGCATGAGATTGTGTAAATCATGTAACTTGGTGCATGTAAGGGGAAGGGCACTACTACTTGCATCCACAAAGTTACAAGAGCAATGGGCTAGATTCATATATTTAGGCACTAATGACTTAAGCTGGGCATACACTATAAGATAAATCGAACGTTTTTTTAAATGTTTTGAACGTTTAGTGTATAAGAATGATTTTTTCAAACGATTGTCAGATATCATTCAAAAATTGTTTAAAGGTTTTTGATTTTTAGCTCTGCCCAATCTTAAATTGTTTTTTAGGTAAATCGTTCAGCGTATGGGCACTTGCAATAATCCTGCCATTATGACCCACTTTAGCATAAACCTAACAATTTTTTTGAAAAAACAAATCTTTGAAATTATTGCATATTTGGGGGTTTTTTTTACAATACAATTTTTGTACAGTGTATGGCTGTTTCCAGTTCCATTAAATAAAAAAATTGGTTCATTTTACATCCAGTGGACAAAACCATGTTGAATTGCAAGGGAGGTAAAGTTAATTAGTTACAAACAATATTACCTCCTCTGCAATTCTACATGGTTTTACCCACTCTTTACTAAAGCTGGGCACACATCAGCACGATAACATCATACAAAAGCAGAGTTTGGAACGATGAGTCAGCCGATGACTCACCCCAGTTCACACTACAAAGATTCCCTGATCGATTGCCCACAATTCGTTTTTTCTGGATCGTTCGAATGCCATCAAAAAATCATTTGAAAGTACTAATTTGCATTTTTTTTAACCATACAATTATTGTACAGTTTATGGCAGCTTCCAATTACTTTAACCCCTTCCCGCCCTGCGCCGTATATATACGGCGCAGCGGGAAGGTCCGTAATGACGAGCGCCGTACATGTATGGCACTCGTATAACTGTCTCCCCCGCGGCATCGCGGGGTGACAGTTTAGTAATGGCAGCTGGCACTGACAGCTGCCTTGCTACGGGAGCCGGGGAGGACCAAAATTATTGGTCCTGTCCCCGGCAAAACCCGTGATTGGCTAGTCAATTCAGACTAGCCGTTCGCGGCTTTAAAGGGACAGGAGACTGACAGATCTTACAGATCTGTCAGTCTTCTAATAGTAAGCACAGATCCTGGTCAAACTGCTCACTATACCCGTATATGAGTTCCTTGAGGGGCGTATTTTATAATATTGTATCACTTGTTTGGGGATTTTGCTCTACTGATACAACCGTTGTCTCTGAAAATGCAACAAGGCGCACTAAAACCATTCCAGCTGAATCTGCACTAAAAAAGCCAAATGCCCCTCCTTCACTTCTGACCCCTATGGTGTACCCAAATAACGTATTACAACCATATATGGGATATTTCTTAAATCTGCAGAATCAGGGGATTACATTATAAGTTTTGTCTCATGGGTAACATCTGTCCTGGTTAACATCGGTCCAGAATAAAATGGATTAACATGGAAAATTTGCAAAAAAAAAGGTAAACTTTTACCCTCATGTTGCATTAATTCTTGTTAAATACCTAAAGGTTTAATAAACTTCCAGAGTGCTGTTTTGGATACTTTGAGGGGTGCAGTTTTCTAAATGGGGTCATTTATGGGG
>JABWIB010000033.1:198990-211051 GCA_016617825.1 Platyplectrum ornatum | reverse complement strand
ATCAACCAAAATTTACCACTAACTTAAAGTACAATGTGTCACGAAAAAACAATCTCAGAATCAGTTGGATACGTTAAAGCATTAAAAAGTTATTACCACATAAAGTGTAACATGTCAGATGTGTAAAATAGGGCTTGGTCATTAGGGACCAAATAGGCTGCGTCACAAAGGGGTTAAGAAAAAAAAAATTGGTTAATTTTTTAATCCAATCATCAAATTTATCTTGTAGTGTATGGCCAGCTTTAGTCTTGACTGACTAAAGATCTGAATCTGGCCCACTGTTTCAAAAGTTAGGATCGCACCTTGCCCTTACCGCACAATTAGATACCTTCAAAATTTAGCAGTCACTTTAATCCATCCTTTGCCTGCAATGTTTTAAAATTTGCAAATTTACTAAAATAAAATCCGCAAATAATTAACATTTTGTTCTATGGGACAGCGATTTTACCATATGCAACAGTATTTCCCAGCAGAGTCGTCAGAGAAAACCAGAGTATTGCATAGAAGCCAGCAGATCTGCAGATTGACAAGTCATTCATTCTTTTTAATTACAATATATTTTTGATAATTTAAAAGTATTTTAAGGGAATAGATCAATTATTTCCAATTAACAAGTTTAATGCAGGGTTTTTTGTGTGACAAGTAGTGGTGCCAGTGACAGGTCATGCTGGTACCTGTGGTGCAAATACCCATGTTGGCCTCCACTTGGCTTAGGTGTGGAAAACACATCATTTACCGCAGTCAGGATCAGGTCCTGTTATTAAAAGTACATATCAATTTTAAACCATCCTACGACAACTTAATCCAAATAGTCCTAAGTGTGCTGCTCCGTGCATATCGTAAGTAAGTAAGTTCACTCTGGAACTGATATGAGTCATGATATTACTATGGAATGGTAATTCATGATGACAAGTGCACTCCGAGGGTGAATAAACTCTGCTAATCTAATGTCTACAGGTGTTCGCTAGTGTATCCCTTTCAACCCTTTAGGAGAAGCTCCAGAATCCGTTGCTGATGTATAAATAATGTAATCTGTGACTCAGTATATTGCAGATGGTGAATCTGCTAACCGGTGGTGAGAAGGCATGCAGGAGAACTTAATAAATTCTAACATAAAATGAAACAACACGTGACCCGACTTCAAATTAAGCTGTTTATCCGGCAGCACAAACACTCAATTCAATAACGTAAAATCCCCCATACAAGATGAGATATTTCAGAGTAATTACAAGAGGAAACGACACAAAGAAACAAAACAAAAGCCACAGAAGTAACCCTGACTGCAACTTCAGTATCTCACACAGATACATTACATATGATATGCATGTATGTAAGAGGTACGCAATACCCGATATAAACAGATAAACTAGATAGTTGCATTACCAATACCTGGATATAGATATTTATGTTACACCCACTGCAAACACATGTCAATGCTTAGCATAGACAAATAAAATAGACAAATAAAGGCATAGGCATATATGATACTTTGCAAAGCATTATGGGACTCAAAAACATGGGGGTCCCGAAAGTTGTCTATGCTTTAGTATGCTTTCATGAAGGAATACCATTTTGCCCCTTTAGGAATAAGGATCCTGATTTACAAACATTAAGGCACCTACGCAAATGGTGTACAAAAGTCTCTTAACTTGTTACATTTGCGCATGTGTGCTTGTTAAGCTTGTAAAAGCGCAGAAAAAGAAAGTATATCTGCACCTGTAAAATACCTTGTAGGGGTTCATTTATTGCTGTTAAGGGATGGTTTTGAAGCAGTATAATCATACAGTGGGGACATTCTTTCCGTGGTTTCACCTACCCTCCCCCCCTTAACAGTTTGTGGTTATTGTGTTAATATTTTTAATTTTTATTGTGCAGTAGACTGCTCGTAGGCACCATAGTTTTCCACTCCCTACAGGCGCAAAAATGACCGTTTTGCAGAGGAATGGATCCGGTCCAATATTATTGATTAGGGAATGTAGAATAATATTAAGTAATGAAGGTAGGCTTCAGTAAAAGGTCCCTTTAAATGATATGCGACACATAGAAGTGTATAATTACAGAAGCAGGTAAGAGATAAATTGCCTATCAGAACATAAAAGGACCCATTAATTAATATGAAGTGTGCCTGAAAGATGTCCTCTGCGTTTGCCAAAGCACGGAAGAGACTATTTGCTGCATCATCCTGACACATGCCTTGCACAAGCTCTGCATTACCCAAGTGAATCTAGGTCTTTCTACAGCTAGACTGTCAATCTGAGCATTACAGTGTCTTCAACGTGTGCACAGCCTACCAGCCCAATCCTAATAATATCCATCAGGAATCAGAGCATGACATCCGCTTGCAAGAGATGCAAAGACCACAGGCAGATGGTATAATTATACTGCATTTCCTCAACTTGATTTCTCTAAGGATATGCAGCATTTCAATTAATTGTTTTACAGGCTTAACTCTTATCCTGCCAGGTCTTGTGAATTGCTCCAGTGGACCTTGGAGCATTAAAAGGTTCAGAGCTCCGTGAAAGCTACAGGGTAAAATGACATTAGAGAGACTGATCTAAATACATATGCAATTACCAATAATACAGAGCAGCTTATGTATGTTAAACTTACAATTACTAATAATTAATTATTAACATGCCTGGAAACCATATTTGTTTTGCTTCTCAACCTGACATTTTTTATAGTGAGAGAATACCTAACTGCGGCTTTCATACTTATTATTCTGGTGCACCACCTGGGGCATATAAAAACACTAGGGCATACCTCCCAACAGTCCCGCTTTCAGCGGACCAGTCCCGCTTTTGGGGGACTGTCTGCTGTCCCTCCCGCCTTGCAGTTTGTCCCGGTAATGGGACAAACTTAGTTTTTACTATGATGACGCAAATTGCGGTATCAAAAAGGGGTGGGGCTTGGGCAGGAAGGGGCGGACTCAGACGGTCAGGGGGCGGGTTTATGTGTCCCGCAGCCCGTACCGTGGATGTTAGGAGGTATGCACTAGGGGCTATATTTACTAAGCGGGGAGATTGCAGGGAGATTGGAATGTAGCGATATTGCCTATAGCAACCAATCAGATTCAAGCTCTCAATTTCATTGTACACATTGGAGAATGTGAACTTGAATGTGATTGGTTGCTATGGGCAACTTTCCCACTTTTCATCTCGCTGCTTAGTAAATATACCCCCAGGGGGCTGATCCAGAGTTGCACTTACACCTTTATTTAGGTTCAAGTGTAGATCAGAGGCATTTTGATTCTACTGAATGCAGAGGAGATCTCAGTCTGCAGCTATGAAGATCAGCAGGAAACTGGCACCATGACTATGGTGTGCCAGTACTTACTCAGGCGCCAGTACTGCCATCTAAGTGATCTCCCGGGCCTGGACTGATATTGTGATGGTGTGATGTCATGACATCATGGGGAAGCTTCTGTGTGGAATCTTTCTATCTGTATTAATTTTGTTATCACTGCACGCCAGTTCTCACTCCCAGGCCTGGACTGACATCTCACTAATTTTGGCAGTCCCAGGCCCGATGATTCTGACAGAGGCCCTGAGTGTCCTATATACGATCCTGACATTCAGAGCAGCAGTGATGAATGTTGGTGGCAGTCTGAGCTGCCAAGATGAAATGCAGAAACGGTGAGCAGGAGTAAAGAATGCTGGCTTCAGATGGAGCTGCATTTAGTGGCATTTTGGGAAGAGCCAAGATGAGTGCAGAAAGATGCAGTTAGTAATGCAAGTATTTTGCAATTCGTTCACAAGGATCAGATAAATGAAGGAACATGCTGGAATGTATACAGATGGTTCCTTAAAGAGATATTAGGGAATTATGTTCCCACGTTAACTGCAAGAGAAAGAGGAGATTCAAAAAACAAGCAAAAATAACGCCAAAAACGAAAAATAAGAACAAAGCAGCGGGAATATTGAAAACGTGAAATCTATAAACAAAAGAAGAAAAAGGGGCACAGAATGTTACCTATGTGGCAGAGCAAGACTGATCTATTTGCAATATGTTCCTTCAAACATAACACATTAATATAATATAAGTAAATTTTATAATGTATGAGCCTAATACACGTTGCTAAGCTTCTTCTCATTTTACATCCCTGTCTATAAAGGATGATGGCGGTTGCAGTGTCCGAAGAAGCTGAGAATAGCACAGGGTGTTCAGCACTCTAATAAATGCCCGGAAGAGGCAGCGGAACAACAGATTTATTTGCACTTCTCTTCTTTCTTCCATTCAAAATAGGCCCTTACGTCTTGTGTTTCCGTTGTAAATGATATAATGCCATTGTATAGAAATTGGATATTTGACGACCATTGTCCCCTTTTGAGAACAGTAAAAATATCGTAAGGGAACGAAATATGTAGAAATGATTTGGTAAAAGAGAGGAAAGAAAGGGATTAATGCATTGGTGACTTAAATAACCCCAATTACCTAAATGAAGAATTACGAAAGATAATATCATTTTATCGTGAAGTATCTTAATCTAACTGACAATTGCAGTAGGAACACAGTTTAGTAAATTGTTTCGGAGATGACTGTTTCAGATGCAGTAAGGACTATTAGTCAATGTGGAATGATAAATGTTCAGCTGGGCTCATTACAACAAGTACATTGCATCTCATGCTATCTGTGGTGTTCATCTGTACTGTGGATGGTTTTTACTGAACATACTATATAATGGAAAATTACATTTAAACCACGTTCAGATTCCCACCTTGCCTGAAATTCCTGCGTCTTCAACCTGGGTAAAAAGCTTTATTCTTGGGTCATCTGTAGGCTGAATGATCCCTATGTAAGTTTTTCAACCCGGGTAGTACAGTAAATAGCTGAAAGGGTAATTAAGGCAAGTCAGTCATGATTGATAGCCAATCACAGCTCCTGTGATTATGGATCACTGTGTTTTACCATCCTCTACCTGGGTTCAGTGTGAACAGTGTCGTCCCTGGAATTTCTAAAAAAAATCACAGTACATTTCCACACTGTTATCTAAACGAGTAGAAGCCTGATCTAAACATGGTAGTACCCGCAAAACCAACTTAAGATGCTACAGTTATTTATTTGTAACAATCAACACATTTAAAATGATTGTTTATTTATTTTTTATCATTACAGGAATAGCAGTCACATTGGGCCGGAGCCAGACTTAAGCTAAATCAGCGTTTGGTTCACCAACTGCGTAAATTGTGTATGTCTCCGGTCCAAGTCTGCGGAAAGTGACACATTTTCCACGCTCTGGATCTGGCCCATTGTCCTTATGTCATCATTCCAACCCACCCATACTTTTGTTAAGTATACATGTATAGGACTACAAATATCTGTATAACCGTCAGGGAGCAGTTTAGAAAAAAATCAAAAGCTGGTAAATGACAGTCATCAGATTCTAGATACTTTTCTCCATACTTGTAGATAAAATACAGCAGGGTATCTCAAGCCAAGGGGCCCTAACAGTGAATGTATTCCAGGTCTCCTTGCTGGAGCACATTTTATTTAAAAACATACCTCCCAACATTTGCCCAGAGGAGCCCGGGACAAATAGTCTCTGCTTCTCGGGAGGCACCAACCCCACACACAGTGCCCAAGCTCTGTCCACGGACCATCCAAGCCCCAAGAAAAAAAAGCTATGAAAAATCTAGGGGCCATTGAGGTCCCGCTTCAGCCATGCAGCATTTTCACATCTGATATTGTGCACTGGAAAATATTGTGATATTTAACAGCTTTCACAGTACAGGAAAACTATCCTGTATAATCCGTCCCCGTTCTTAATCCATATTTACTGTCTATTAACGATAAGCACAAGGATACACCTTTAAGACAAATTGAGTTCTTTGAGATCGGGATTTACTGTACTTTAAATAAGTCAAGTCAGATTAAAGCTCATTGAGAAGATTGGCACAGAGTAAGCTGAACACGCAGCTACCAACGAGGAGTTTTGTGGTAAATTAAGTGCCTAATCAGACTGTTTTGCCTACTAAACATCTTATTGAACTGTGTAATTGAGTCCTAAAAATAGTGCTAAAATCATACAGATCAGTATGCTGTGTTACTCTACAGTGCGTTTAACATGGCAGCCAGGACTCCAGGAAGCTCATATAAACATTCAGCCATGCTGGAAAAAATATATACAAATGTTTTTCCTAAGCTCTGACCATCTGCACATACAGACGCCTTAACACGAGCCTCAGTGGATTAAACAAAAACTGGTGGTGTTAAACAAAAACTAATTCCAACAGGTTAATTTTGTCTTTATTTAGAAAGAAAATTCTATATAAAAATAATCTTTAATAAATGGGTACCTATGATATTCCCATATGGGCAACTGGGATGGATCGTAAAAGGTGAAGATAAGGGTTAGGCTGCAGGTAGGGGGATGGATCGTAGAAGGTGAAGATAAGGGTTAGGCTGCGGGGAGGGCGATTAATCGTAGAAGGTGAAGATAAGGGTTAGGCTGCGGGGAGGGGGATGGATGGTAGAAGGTGAAGATAAGGGTTAGGCTGCGGGGAGTGGGATGGATCGTAGAAGGTGAAGATGAGGGTTAGGCTGTGGGGAGGGGGATGGATCGTAGAAGTTGAAGATAAGGGTTAGGCTGCAGGGAGGGGGATGGATGGTAGAAGGTGAAGATAAGGGTTAGGCTGCGAGAAAGGGGATGGATCGTAGAAGGTGGTGAAGATAAGGGTTAGGCTGCGGGGAGGGGGATGATTCGTAGAAGGTGAAGATAAGGGTTAGGCTGCGGGGAAGGATGAAAAGTGGAAGGGGAAGGTTAAGATGAGACTGTGGTGAGGAAATTAACTGCATAAGGGGAAGGTTAAGGTTAGGCAGCAGAGAAGGAATGGATCATAGAATGTGTGGAAGGGGAAGATTAGGGTCAGGCTGCAGGGAGGGCGATAGATCGTAAAAGGGAAATGTTAAGATTAGGCTGCGGGGAGAAGGGGAAGGTTATGGTTAAGGTCAGACCAGGGCTCGAAGTGGGGGTGTATACGGGGGTATGCCATTCCGGCACTTCTCCAACTGATGTAATTGAAATACTACAAATCTCCATTGACTTCTATTATATTCAGTGTTTCCATACCCCCTCTTCTAAATGTCCATACCCCCACTTCTAAATTTTCACTTCGACCACTGGGTTTGTTTCCTGTGGGGAGGAAACAAACCACATAAGGGGAAGGTTAAAATTAGGTAGCGGGGAAGGAAATATTGGGACAGGCTGCAGGGAGGGATGAATTGTAGAAGAGGAAGATTAGGGTCTGGCTGAGGGAGGGCATGGATAATTGCAGGAAACTTATCTATCTATTTATCTATCTATATCTATCTATCTATCTATCTATCTATCTATCTATCTATCTATCTATATATATATACAGTATATATAACAAATAAAGTTTCTTTTTAGAAATGGTTCTAATAATAGAATTATTGTTTTGCTACATTTTATCAGTTTCTGTCCTATATGCATTAATCAATATTTATTGAAGAGACATATTTAAAAGTCTTCAAACTGAATTACAAGGTCAGTTAACATGACACATAAAAAGAGTACTACGTGATCTGGTGAGACAGGTTTGTGATTATATATAAATCATTAGAACAGCTTTGGAAATTAGTTTAAATTAGACAATGTCAAAGGATTTGAATTATTTATTTCAGTAATACACTTTAAATAAAAGAAGTCTTTAACTATATCATAATTTTTTTATATCTTATTCAAAGGCATAAGATCATATGTGAAGAAACAGCATTATTCCTTGCCCACTCATAGCGGGAATTCCTGAGGGTGCCACAGTGACCCATAAGTTTGTAATGTTTTAAATCATCCATGAAGATACAGGTAACTATTACAAATATAAAAGTATATATAAGTGCAAATTGTACTTTTATTTTAAGTAAATTAATGTATTGCCTATTATTATTATTATTATTATTATTATTATTATTATTACTACTATTATTATTATTATTATTATTATTATTATTATTATTATTATTATTATTGTTGTTGTTGTTGTTGTTGATAATAATAATGGGCCGAAAACCAAACTATGCAGTTTACATATGTGGAGATCACAGGAATGTACAAGGACGCTTATCTCCTTTCCTTACCTAAAAGCAGGATAGCTTAAAAACCCCCCTAGGTAACAAAACGAGGGTAGACAAGGGTGCAAAACGTCCCCCCCCCCAAATGTGAAGGGGGCATCAATCATATGATTGCACGGGATGCCCTGCATTTATGTACTGAATGTTATACAGGGTGTCCTCTATAGCCTGTCACACATCCCCACATATAGAGACATGAGGGGTATATTGGGAAAAGGACAAACATGGGGGAAATATAGGATTACTTGGGTAATCTAGCTTTCCAATATTGCATGGGACTTTTGTCTCTCTAGACTGCCAGTATCACTTATTAATATTATTATCAATAATAATAATATTATTTACTAATAATTACTCATTTAGATCTGAATGTTATACAAATTATTGCCTTCACGTATGCAAGTAATGTGGTGTCTCCTCCAATGATAACGTCCGATGAACTTACATAAGAATGGTCACGAGTCACATATAAAGGCCAGATTTGGACAAAGCCCTCAAGTTTCATAAGACATCCAGTATGAATCTGGATAGATTGTAAGCTCTGTGTGACCACAGCAATCTGTATTTACCCTCAAATTGTGTCTAAATTACTAGAACAATTATTCATAATTCTTTTCTATGAAGAATACTCTGGAATAACTCTTATACATGAGCACAACCATCACCACATAAATAATAAAGTATTAGTGCATGGGTGACAAAGGCTTTCCGGGAAGCGGCTGTCTGTGGCCCTGAGAGAAACTAATGTACTCAGCGAGTAGTGACAAGACTAAGTATATCTTGGCACTTCTAAACTACAGTATAAAGAAATGATTAACATATGTTACATGTCAATCTGCATTTAATTTTAAAAGCCTGCTATAATGAGTTCAGGTCATTTTTAAGTAGGTTGGACTTTAAAGACAAAGGCAGCGATCTAACGCGTCCTGATCTATGGATCGACAATACATTAAAGAGAAAAACAGCACTGATTGAACCTGCCTAATCATCAGCAGTCAGGAGATCAATGTATATTAGATATGAAGCCCACACTTCCTGAGCTTGTCCAGTAATAGATCTTCAGTTTGTCAGGAAAAGGGTCACACCAACAAGAATATAAATTATTCTCGGAGTGTTGTGTGGAACAGCTTGTGATTTGTGATTGCATTGTGAGAAGTAATTTCAGATTTAGTGAGGGGATTAGAAGCTGCAGGAATAATCCATCTCTTCACCGCCATCGCTTCGCCTGCTTCTGTTTGCAGCCAATCTTCACCGTGCTGTGCTTGAATACAGGTTTCGCATGCACCCACACAGACATGGGAAATATCCCGCGTCTACCAAATTCATGTCAATAGGTTTGGATTTAAAGAAAATCTGCACAAACATAAATGGCTTTATGTTATCACTTCCTAATCTGCTTTCTTTTTTAAATGTCTTTCCAGAATTGTATCACTGTACAATGTATTCAGAAATGATTTCTTTTTTTGTACAACCATTCTATTCCGGTGAGGCATTACTGGTACGTGCACGTTTAGTCGTTGGTAGTTAGCGTATTATAACTAAAATAAAGGAGTTTTGTTTTGATAATTTGTCTTGTGAACCGTTGTGTATTATGCCAATAACCCTGAGGAGTTAACTGAATTACGTTTTATAACGCCACTATAGATCCAGATCATGCATACAATGCCCAATTTTGGACTCAGAGGACTGGATCCAGACTTACGCACTACTGAACTTATGAGAGAGTGGGCAAAACCATGTAGAGTTGCAGGGGAGTTAAATTTCATTAGTTACAAACAGAGTTGAGAGATGATGTTTCTAGCCCAAGTCTAATAAGTGTAACAGTAAAGCTGGTCAGTATCTGTGTGCAACATGCAACAATAAAGTATTCTCCCTGCATGCAAACACTGACATTCATTTTACCCCCCCTGCAATTCATCATGGTTTTACCCACTCTTGACTAAAGCTGGTCAATTTATTGCATAGTGCATGGCCAGCTTTACTTTTTGTCATTTTAAATCTGAGCCACACAGCGATTATTGTGCCAATTCATGATAAATGGTGAAATGGCACAATAATCATTGTGGATGGCCAGTTTAAGGGTTTGAAAGGTTTATACCTTACCTCTAACTTGGTTGACATACCTGTGAATGTGAATATATATATATCATTTGATTAATTTTATTATATGCAGATTTTCGTTTGCCAAACATTTACAACAAACTTAATGACCATAGCAACCAATCAAAATGAAGCTCTCATTTTCATTTTACATACTGGAGAATGAGAGCTCAAATTTTATTGGTTGCGATGGGCACCAGTCCCACTTTTCCAATCCTGTAGTTTAGTAAATTTAGGCCAAGAAGGCATTTGTTGGAATGCAGAAAAAAAATTTCTTTTTGGCATTAATCTGATGGTTGGATTGCTCCTAATTGGTCTGCCCAATTCTGGGCCACTCCTATCATGATCAGTGGCTCAACCCAAGTCCCAGGATATTCGCAGGCTCCCCCAGGATACCTGCCTGAAATTCCCTGAGTCAGCAACATTTCCTTTTTAATGAACACATTTCCACCTGAATGTTTGACTCCTTTAAGCCTGTCTATATAATATCAGGGGGCACAATTCAATTAGTTTTATGCCAACATTGTCTCTTCCGGTGACCAAAATCTAGATCCAGTACATTATCTCTTCCAATACAGAAGTTTGATTGAAGTTTATATGAAGGCGTAAAATCATGTGACATATGGCTGGTTAGTCGTATATTACTTACTTGGGATCACTGCATAGAAATCCTTCATTAGTACATCCTGATCCTGTCATAAACCCTACTTCACCCTGGTGTGCGATTGTATTTTGACTTATGGATTTATATGTTAGAAACTGGACACCTAAATGAAAAGGAATAAAGATGAATAATGTTCACTCTATAAAAGACTTTTTCTATGAAGGAAATATTATTGCAATGACCTATAATTAGATTAACTGCCAACCAACAGCAATCATAGAGTGGCCTTTATTAGAGTCTTGTAGGTGTTATCACGAGAGAAAGGCTCAATCAGCACGATGAGAACCTCATTAAAACATCTGAAAACAGCTCATAGAGCAGAGTGAGTGGTGAAAGTGCAATAAGCACATTGTTACAATCACAAAAGCCTCAACGCTCTGGTTCTGACTCGTGAGCTTACATGAATCCTGAGCACAATGACATTTTGTAGGTATTTTTCGCACAAAGAAGTGACCTGTGCCCTAATACATCCGCTGTGCCTTAACATAAAATGACGACATTGGGAGTCTAGAAAATATAGAGGAGACTCAGCTCACAGTGGGCCAGATCCGGACTCCTGTGCGCCCATACAGGCAGGAGGGAAGTGAGCATCCCAATTACTCCTCTTTCCTGCAATTGGAAAGGTAGAGGTCTGGCAGCTTACGAAACCACTGTCCAAGTGATTCCAACCTCAACCTCACCAATTCCTTCATTTAAATGGCCCACTTTGTATAATGTTAGTGGGCGGGGGCACATCTGGTGCACTTATTACGCACTTCCGCAAGTACGTGTAAGTCAGGATCCGGCCCAGTACTATTAACATACCTCCCCTCCTTACACCTAGCCAACAAGACGTCTATATCTATTACTAGCCCTGCCATCAATTGTAATGGGAACATGGCTTGAACACATGGCTGATCCTAGCTTCTTAACCCCTTCTGACCCTGCGCTGTATATATACGGCGTGGTCGGAAGGTCCGTAAGGACGATCGCCGTAGATGTACGGCGCTCGTTTAACTGTCACTCCCGCGGCATCGCAGGGTGACAGCGTAGCAATGGCAGCTGTCAGTGACAGCTGCCATGCTACTGAAGCCGATTATTGGTCCCCTCCCCGGCAAAGGCTGCGATTGGCTAGTCAATTCTGACTAGCCAGTTGCAGCTTTAAAGGGACAGCAGCCTGACAGATCTTACAGATCTGTCAGGCTTCTAATAGTAAGCACAGATCCT
>JABWIB010000033.1:163715-197620 GCA_016617825.1 Platyplectrum ornatum | reverse complement strand
ACAATGTGTCACGAAAAAACTATCTCAGAATCAGTTTGATAAGTTAAAGCATTAAAAAGTTATTACCACATAAAGGGACACATGTCAGATGTGTAAAATAGGGCTTGGTCNTTAGGGACCAAATAGGTCTTAAAGGGGTTAAGGGAAGTCTAATGATATCACTGAAAGATATAATCATGTGCTTCCGATACAGACTATTTCTTGCTATGGGTTCTTGCTGCTGTAAGTCGGTGTATCTCAATCTTGGTCCTCAGGGACCTATAACAATCCCTAATTTCCAGTTCTAATCACAGAATCCCAAGTGATATTATGAGTACCACAAGAGGATCTTTTAAAATGATTCTGTCTTACTGAGTCTGCCCAGGGTGGATATACTCTTACCATTCTCTTCACTTCATGTCCAGGCTTAAACCCACTCACTAAATTTAAATCAATACATTTGTATTTGGCAACAAATTAGTAATGTCAAAGATTCCAACTTTACAACTAAACTGAATGCTGATATAATCTACCTCACAACCTCCTAGGCATTGTGAAAGATTGCTCCATACCATCTCATGTGGTATTTTCGACTTCTCTCCTTCAAAGTCATTGGGGACAGCATCTATGGGTTACCCAATTAAATAATGTGGCATAGGCTGCATTGAGGGCAGATGATTAATTAGGCAATATGAATAGCCGTATTACAATATTACTTCTATATAAACTCACAGTAAAGAAATCTGAAAAATCATCAGCCAGTCATTGCCAGAGGACTGTATCCAGAACTTCTCTGCCAGATCCCTGCTCCATCCTAACTACCAGATATGCAAAGTACAAAACTACAATATCAAGACCCTACATGAAACCAGCCGGAACTGTCCTGTTAGCATTGGTCCATTCTCCTACAGAACTGCAATTTTACTTCCAGCTCTGATGCGCCCCACGAATCACATTCCCATATCCAAATCTGTCCTGGAAATGGGACTCCCATACATGTGCCCTTTGCTAGAAGGATATGTTTTCCAAGTATAGCCCCTAAATGTGGACAATAAACGTGCTTATACATGTATAATATACTTATTATTTATTATAATAGTCACATAATGATCTTAATTGCAGCCCCATTTAAAGTACAGTAAAGTTGTGAGAATATATACCATGGGGCTGATCCAGAGTTTGTGAGTAAAGGCAAAACAAGTGTAGACCTGGGCAAAACCAAACATTTACCTGCAGGGGGAGACAAATATAAACAGCAAAAACAGAATTCCCTTACATTAAAAATAATTCAAATAAATATGCACCCCTCACATTGCAAAATAGATTTGCTCAGGTCTAATAAAAGGTGTAAGTGCAATTCTGGATGTGAACACCATGTGAACACTCAATAAATCACATTTGGACATTATTCTACAATGTAAAGAATATAAAGTAACATAAGTGACACTGGATTTTGTATTTAATATTAAAATGATTTTAATGATGGTGTGACGATTGTTTGATTATTCAGTAGACTTTAACATTCGTTCTTGTAACAGAAATTAAACAGCTTCCATCCTGAAATAGCCGCTAATGTCCGGTTACATGAAGGATTGTTAGTTATGGGAGTATGTGTCCTTAAATTGTGCAGATTTTGTCCAATACGTTCCTTCAGATGACATAGAGATTTATAGTCAGCCACCAATATCAGCTTCTGAACATGACTAGTTCCATCTGAAACAAAAGTAATTTACCCCAATCACCTAAATGCCCTTGACTTGCTCTGGAAACTTCAGAAGGACAGGGGGGAAATGGAAACACATTCATTTCCCAAGACAAATAAAAGTTGGTTAGGTGATGATGGAAAAAGTCCAAATACTGAAAAAAGAAAAAGTTTTTCGCAATTGGAAAAAAAAAACCCATAAAACAAAAGGATAGTTTAGAAGTCTAGTCCGAGAGACAATTTCAAGAAAGAGCATTAATATAATGGAGGACAGGGAGTGTAATATCTTGGAGCACTAATCCGGAAGTATAATATAATTCTATGTAATGCGTCGCTCGTCTCAATGTGTCACAGGGTTTATCTGAGTGACCTTGTGGACACATAATTGTCTTATACGGATCATTTCAATCTAGACACATTACCATAGCAGCTTTGTGATACTGTCAAGATGGTTAGGAACAATTATCTGGGTCATGGAAAGGTTGCGCTAAAAAGCCATTCCTGAATTTAACACTTTCATTCTTACAAAAAAAAATTTCAATAAAAATGCCTGGAAAGAATAGACATGTTGAATGGATTTAAATGAATAGTGTAAAGTGCAGCTCTAATCTGTAACCCAGAACTAATCGCTTAAACATTACACTGCAGCGAGCTAAGGCAGCCTGGATCCTGAATGGCAATTTCTTTTATTTGTATTTATTAACTGCTTGTCTCCAAATATCATCTTCTGTCACTGTTATAGCTAGTATTTTATAGCTAGGTGCTGTTAATCTGGAAAAGCATAGAATGTAAAATGTAAGAAGATTAAAGAGAGTTAACATTATATATATATATATATATATATATATATATATATATATATATATATATAATAAACAGCAGAGAAGTGCTTCATAGTGCATTAACATTTATGGCTCCAGATTAGAGTATTAGAGTCACTGGTACTGTGCAGCAGGATGGTGAATGAGCCTCAGTGCTGGTACCTACGCGTTTTGTACTTATTCGCAACTGTTATTATCATGCCTCCCATCCTAATGCACAACCCACGAGGTTGATCTGTGGTTGAAGTTATGTCAGAACTGGGCAGGGTTTGGGTAAAACTGAAGATGGGGCTTATGTTTTTCTCCTTTCAGGGTTCAAGTGTTTGAAACAATAAATATAAGTAAGCAAAACCTTTATTATTGATATTACAGAAATATGAAGTTATATATATTTTTGTGTGAATGGACCAGATTCAGACTTTAGGCACTATTGACATGGGCCAAACCATGTTGAATTGCAGGGGGGGTAAATTTCATTAGTTGAAAACATTGTTAGAGTTGAGCTATGATGTTTCCAGCACAAGTCTAATAACAGTGTAACAGTAACGATGGTCAGTATCTGTGTGCACCATGCAAACATCGGGGCCAATTCAATGCCACACTAATAAGGGAAAAATGTGGACTTTTTTGCATCTAATAGATCAATGAGCAGAAAAACACGAAACATTCTCCCTACATGCAACCACTAACATTCATTTTACCTCCCCTGCAATTCATCATGGTTCTACCCACCCTTGAGTAAGTTTTGAGTAAGTCAATAGTCTATTTATGCAGATAGAAAGCTTTTGTTGATGTTTAGGGAATATTCCAGGTTTTTGAATTTTATATTTTTGATACGATACATTTTGTCAGTAACAGGATTACTTTTGTGACAATAAACTAAGCAACTTCAGAGGAAAAATAAAATAAAACCGTCCCCCTGATTCCTTATTTTTAGGTTTGGGCTGGTTTGGGCTGTCCGCTCCTATTGTCCGCTTTTGAGTGTATTGTACATTAACAAAAATCGCTGTAACAAAATACAAGAGATCATACTGAATGCACCATTGGTAAAGTAAATTTGTCATAGTGAGGTTTCTAATATAAAGGCTGATTGCTAAACACACCCATTATCACAAGACATCCATTCTTCTCTCTCTACAAGGGGTCTCCTACAAAGACTATTTGAGACAAGTTGAATCTCCCACTGACTTACATGTGAATTGCTGGGCGTTTGAGGAGTTTGAACATTACAGCAGCTTCATGATAAGCCCTTTTGTCGAATGTCCTTTTATAGGCTTTCAAATCCTGCAGAAAGGCTGCACAATAGTGGAGACAGGAGGGGACTGGAACACTCAATCCACGTGCCTTTTGTGCAAGCTACTGACTGACTTACAGAATTATCCTTTGTCTCCTGCAGCTTTCACTGCTTCCAAAAAATAACATTGTCATAAATAACAAACGTCCTCATAAACCATCAACCTTACCTCTCAAAAGTGACTCTGGCTTAGAAATGACAGTAAGCAGTAATAACAGTTAACCTTTTCTCTGTCGCTTTAAATTTAGTGTCCCTACTTATTACACTGCAGTTTTATAGTCTTCGATGCTAACTTTTAACATTCGACTTGAAGTCGCCAGGAGTTTACCAGAAAGGGTCATTTAGGTGTGGGTTCTGGGGAAAGCTGTGTTGAGACGTATTATCTTATAAGGAGCATCTATTGTGTAAGGGAAGATGCAATACTCACCTGAAGTTATATGTCTATACAACTGCCCAATTGTAGTACAACAGTCTTTCATTGTGCTCCAGAGTCTTGACTTGATTATATGTCCTACTGTAGTGATGGTTATTAGAGGCACTGTGTTAGTTAAATACTTCAGCGGGCTACTTGGGATGTGGTTCACTTCTTCAAACTACCCTTTTCCGACTTGGCCTATTGCAATGTATTAAATTCGCCTTAGAAAGACACATCCATCCCCACCCGCAGCCTACCCATAACGCTCACCTTTTATTCTCATTCCGATCCCCTCAGGCTAACCCTAACCATGAATGGCTCAGTGGTAGCACCGATGCCTCATGTGCTAAGGTTGTAAGTTTGATTACCGGACAGGACCTTATTTGTGTGGAGTTTGTAGGTTGTCCCCGTGTCTAGTTTATGTGTATGTGTAATTGCTCCATGTGTCAAAACCCCTATCTCCCCCATTCTTTCTGTCTGTATTCCTAGTTGTATAGACCTGCGGACACTTTGTGGAACCTAATAAATAAGCGATAAGAGATAATAATAACCTTCCACCTTCTACCCTCCCCGTAACACTCACCTTCCACTACTATGCTCCATCCTTTCTTCATTGCCTAACCCCAACCTTCTCCTTCTCTGATCTCTCCACTTGCTGTAAATCTTACCTGTTGCAGGAGATCTTCGAGGGACCTGTTGGAACAGCTACAAGTGGTCCCAACAGGAGACCTTGGCAGACCACCAAGCTTTGGGAGCAGAGCTACCAGCATAAAGAATAATACTTTGCCTGAATATGGATAAGAACAGATTTCTATAGCCACTATTTCAAATGACATAGAGTTGACATTTAGCTATTGGCTGTAGTGGCAACAGAAATGTCCTCTTTATCTTCTATTACCCGTAAGACTCCAGTGCACCCAAAGCCTGCGATTGCTTATGCATCATTAGTACCAACTAAAATGTAAAATATTGTGATATGTTATACAAGAAGGTTGATCATAAATGTAACCAGAATATGCTCCCTACGTATCAGCCCAACCAGATTGTATTATTAGGAAAATGTGCTTAATGGACCCATGTGAGCTATTTGACAGTAATGTTGGTTTGAAACTTAATAGGGTGTTGTTGAGATTACAGTATAAGAAGAAAAATGTAGCATTTTGTGTGAACCCTGTAGAGGAATAGTAATTAGATGGAATAGCAAGGAATTGAGTTCAGGGATTTAATAAAAGGGAATATTTAGGGAATTTAAGATTCAGAGGTTAGTTTTAAGAGGACAGTAGCTACATAAAAGGGATCATGGGATCCAGAACTCTGGGCATACTCCGGGCATTCAGCTCCCATGGGGAGACTTGGCAGCATTTACACTACCAAAGTAAAACCATACGTTGTGGTTCGACGGACAGCAGATCAACATAGAGGACTTAACAACACACCACCGCCCCTACTGTGATATTTACAGCTTCCCTCCTCCCAAATAATGTACTTTTCACAGGAGAAAGGGAAGTACTTCCCCATCAGGCAACTTTACTAGTGTATAAAACGCGCATCCATACGCTAAGACATCCCATTTCCGCAAGCAGCTTGCAGAAGTCAGGTGTCAGATGTATGTCTGCATCCAATTCAATGGACCAGATCCAGACATTATGTACTATTGACTCACTCATAACTTACGGGCGAGTGGGCAAAACCATGTTGTATGCAGGGACAATACTGTATTTTTGTACTGACCAGCGTTACTGTTACACTGTTATTAGACTTGGGTTGGAAACATCATCTCTCAGTCCAAATACCATTAGTGGTTCTAGTACCAATGGTAGAGAACCCCTGATCTAGAGCAAAGTAAGGTAAGGGTAAATGGGGTAGATAAATCAAGAATGTGGTCTGTGTGAGTGGGGGGTTGCAAAATATGTATTTTATAATTGCAAAGCCAGGCACTAATCACCTAAGCAGGAATAAAGCCTATAATGATATAGGGGCTTGACAATCCCCTTCACTATGCTTCAGAGTTCTGGGAGTCTACTGAACACTTAAGCTGGGCATACACTATTAGATAAATTGTTCCAATTGAAAGTTTTTTCAAGAGTGGCCAAAACCATGACGAATTGCAGGGTAGGTAAATTGAATTAGTTGCAATCAGTATTACAGGTGAGAGATGATGTTTCCAGCAAAAGTGTAATAACAGTGTAACAGTAACACTGGTCAGTATCTGTGTGCAACATGCAACAATAAAGTATTCTCCCTGCATGCAAACACTGACATTCATTTTACCTCCTCTGCAAATCAACATGGTTTTACCCACTCTTGAAAAATCTTTTGATTGGAACAATTTATTTTGTAGTGTATGGCCAGCTTTAGCTATAACGGCTGCCATGTTCCCCATTACTACTCTAGTCACACCTATGATGCTATGCAAGCTCATATACCTTCAATAATTTGACTGTTTAGATGGGTGATGATTTCAAAGAATTTCTTCTTATTTTCTCCAAGTCACAAGGTTTGCACTGAAATTAAAAGCAGAAATGTCATTTAAAAAGGCGAAGAGCCATGCAGTGGAATGTGGAGATAAACAGGTTGAGGGTAGAAAAAGTGTTGCTCTCTTCAAGCACAAAATAGAAATTATTGTATTTTCTTTGCAGAAAACAATTATGTGAATATTGAATTCAAAGCAAGACTCCACTGACTATTGTTCCACATACAGAGTAAAATGATTCTAGAATCCTGTTTAAGTTTCTTTTACAGGAAAAACTCTTACACTGAGAACGAGTGAGGAGGTTTATGGGATACAGAGTGACCACTTAACCCGCTCTCTGTTCTGTATTGATTTGACTTTCTGTATGGATCTTCTCCATAGGGCATCCTCCGACCAACAATACATGCATCATTTAGGGAAGGTTCAGAACACGTCATTGGTCATCTGTGCTGGGAGAGTAAACAGAATATGTATTCGTATTACATACCTACATAAAACTCCTACTATATTACATTCAGACCCACTATCCTGAGACTGTGTGATTCCATTGACGTTCTTACCAACTCACACTGGCTTCTGGTCTTTGATATCATAGACAGAATCTGGGGTTGCCTGGCATATTTCCAATCATCTGTCTCTCTTCCTCTCTGTATCATCACCAGTGTCGGACTGGGGTACCTTGGGCCCAACAGAGGAAATCATTCTTTGGACCTGCCCTTAGTTATAAAGAAATAATGCTAGGTCTTGGGGCCCACCAGAGGATTCTCCTGTTCTCTGATGGGCCAGTCCGACGCTGATCATCAACTTTAGCTACTGTCAGGAGGTCACTCAGAGCCCGCAAGTCTCAACTCTCACCATTGACTACATTTGATTTCAGTTCCTGCCTGTCACAGTCAAAGAGGATAATGAATACGTGTCGAGGTGGGTCAAATGAAAGTCTTATTCATAGATTTATTGTCATCCATATACAGCACAGTGGAGAGCCCCTAGTAGATGGAGACTTGAGTGGTCAGGTAGAAAGTCTGGCCGTGAGGAATAACTATGGCAGAATAAGCTTAGATAGTCCAAGTCCAAGATGACTGGCAGTTCTGTGAGATGGATTGGAGCAAGGTACCAGGAACAGAATAATGGGAGCACAAATGGATGGTAATGCTGTTCTATCTCAGGGAGCTACTGTAGAAGGCAAGGTCTGCAAGGTCTCCTGCTGCTTGAATGGAGGCCAGTTAAATACCCCCTGGTGGCATCATGTAGGACAGCAGCAGCTGCAACACTAGTCACTATTGGCGCAAAACAGTCACATGACTTAAATACAAGATGGCTACAGTGTCACTCCTGGTTTCCCAAAAATGCAGCAGTGTCACTCTCGGTTTTCCAAAATGGTGCCTGCATCACTTCTGGTGCGCATACCGGACACAGAGACCTTTGCCAGTCTGTCAGCCCCTCTTACCTGCTACAGCACCCCATGCCACCTCCTGAAGGACCACACCACAGTGCACAGATAGGTTCTGGTGCTTGTGCATGCTCACAGCTTGGACCATGACACTGTCTTGCCACTTGACACCTGGCATATGTTCATCAATCCTTTCTATACCCCCTGGTATCTGTCACTCCACAGGTATCCTGGTCTGCAATCTGGAGTAGTCTGAAGCCCAGCCTGTCCCCACCAATAGGGACTTTAGTGAACACAGGATTCCTACATCATTTTTGTAAAATGTGTAACAATATTATTTTATAAAATGCTTTTTCTTTCTCAAGTGACTGTAAAATGCTGCACGTTTTGCCTGTTTCTACTTCACAGGAAAATTGTCTGTTACATTTCTAATGAAGAACTATAAATTCTGAATACTGGAAAATAACAAATACAGATGATTCAGAGTAGAGCAGTTGGTGTAGCGTATTTGGGGAGCTCGTGCCCAGAAAACAGATGCACAGAAAAAACAGATTCACACTTTTACAATAACTAGACATCTTTGTAACTCAAATGACAGTATGGTCCCTTTCACGGCTGAACTAAATGCAGAATGAGTGAGTTAAAAATTCTCAATTAATACAGTATTAGGTTTGATTTGTACCTGTCTGTTGTAATCACTTATGATATGGACTAGACCGAGACTTGAAGATAAAAGTGAAAGTGACTGGGGCAAACCATCTGTACTTATTAATACACACAGATACTGACCAGTGTTACTGTTACAGTAAAGGGCAATTTGATCAAATCTACAAAGAGAATTGGTTTGCTTGTAGAATTGGCCTTTTTGGTATTTACTAATTGTAGATTTGGTCTGAAATCCCTTGTGTGGCTGTCGATTTCA
Source organism: Platyplectrum ornatum (assembly GCA_016617825.1). Lineage (NCBI taxonomy): Eukaryota > Metazoa > Chordata > Amphibia > Anura > Limnodynastidae > Platyplectrum > Platyplectrum ornatum. The sequence goes on along the minus strand of JABWIB010000033.1, from coordinate 188,624 downwards.
AATCCCCATTTTCAAATGGCCATGGCGATTGCCTCCATATAAAGCATACAGTTTTCAAATTCACTAACTGTAGATTTGCTAAATGGACCTTAAATTCCCCAGGCGATTTGACCAAATCTACAATAGCCAAATCGCCACCTCGTGGGGATTTGATTAATTTCCCTAGACAAACCATTAATTGATAACTGGGAACATTATGTAAAGGATCCATTTTTATTGCAAAACATTTTTCATGTAAGTCTGATTATGTTTTATAGGGTTACATTGTGTGCAGATTGTGCATTTACCCATTTACCCATCTTTTATTTTGTAAAGTGTTTATACTTTGTCATCTTTATTGTCATGTTGCATCTGGATTTGTTGGCAAACAAAAACTTTACCTTTTTATTTATATGTTATTCATACCTTGCTTTACATAATAACATATAAATGAAAAGGTAAAGTTTGTGTTTGCCAACATATAAGGATGCAACATGACAATAAAGATGACAAAACTTTGTATTAATATGCCAGGTAATTGCCTGTTGATCATTTTACTGCAGCAGTACCAGGGATTTCTATTCAACAATGATGATGTAGCAGTAGATTCGATATGGCGATTTGAAATCCCTGGCGAATAACGGCAAATTCAACAGGGATTTCAGCTCAAATCTCCAAAACCATTTGCCATCATTCACCAGGGATTTGAAATCGCCAATCCAATTNGACAGTTACTGAATACTATACATCACCATGCTTTGGCGATTTCAAATCCCTGGCAAATGATGGCGAATTAAAATCCCACATCAATTCGACATTTACTGAATTCTCCCCCTGGTCTCTCTAGCCAGATTAATGTGTCATTGCTAGTTGTCTAGTTTCTTCTGCATACGCAAATTTTTTTTCGACCCCAGCTGGTCCTCAGCTTTGCCTCTGCCCTTCCGGGGAGATACAGCAGTATAGGACTGAGGTGTGATTTATACAAATTTGGAAGCTCCTTATTTTACACAATCAACATTGTCCCCAAAACTTTTGTTTGTAATGACACACTATATACTGAGACCTATCCATCTTTCTATATAGGCTAACTTTATGGGTTTTCATGTTATTGCAACAAAGATTTATGGGAACCATTTNTTAACGATCCACAGGAAAATAGAGAGCAGTGTGTATGAGAGCATTGTGTTGCAGATCGGGGCTTAAATCATTATTACAGATTTGACAATCTGGGAAATACATATGTATGAATCTGGCCGATACCTTTTGTCTATTAATTCCTCAATGTTAGGTCATGTCTATAGAAAAGATACTTTTAATCTAGTTGGACATTTGAATGATTTCTAGTTGAATCTTTATGAACTTGTTCAATTTAAACAATTATTAGATCCTGGTTATTATCTGTATCTAATCATTTATAGCTCATATTCACTGTTCTCTGCAATGGGATTCTAGAGAATTTAGCAGGGCCTGTGGACATCTTACGTAAGACTCAAGAACCCATAGCTGGCATCCCAGATATAATAAATCAGAGTGTATATATGGTTTCTTTGTCATAGAAAAGCAATGCTATCTATTTAATGGTGTGATTGCTCATGTCACTTATGTGTCACCATATTTACTGGGTGTAAAATGTGTGGGTGCCCTAAATGTATTTTTCCTTAACACTACTGCATGTATTATTAAAGAAAAATAGTTTGATTTTCCACTGAGTTGCTATGATGATGATATGAACAGGCAAGGATTGATTTGGGAGCGAAAAAAATCCTAAAACAGCAAAAAAATTAATGCAAACACAAATAAAGAAAACATGAACTTAAATAAATGACTAGTACCAGTATTAAAACTTCTATAATAACACACTGCCTTCCAAAGGCAACAGTGACATCACACTACAGGAGTACATGTACATATTGTGTGTAACATTATTATATGCAATGGCTTTTTCACTTTTAATAACATACCCCACATCACTGGGCTGAAAGTGGGGGTGTATACAGAGGTATGTCATCCCATCACTTCTTCCACTGGCTTCATTAAAATCAGGGGCCTGCTGGCAAATTTTGGCCCAGGGGGCACGTAAGTAGCGGCACCTCCTTCCAGTAGCAGCCCTTCATATATATATATATATATATATATATATATATATATATATGTATACATGTATGTATGTATGTATGTGCGGTGGCCCTGAACCACCGCAAAGGGCGCACATATCCGGCCTGTGGCCCTGAACCACCAATGAGGCAGCCGGCCGGGTGCCTTTTGGCACCCTGGCACCCGTGCCAGTCTGCCCCTGATTAATATATTACAAGTCTCCATTAATTTCCATTATTATCTGTTTCCATACCACCACTACTATATGTTCATACCGCAACTATTAAATTTCCACTTCAACCATTGCTCCAACATGAATAAAAAAGGGGCTACACTTGGGGGCATGTCCACAAAAGGTACCGGGCTTGTCATTCACCATATAGTCGGTGCAGCACCTTTATAGATTACCTAAACTGTAGGAAAGGAAAATTGGATATATTGCAAATAGCAACCAATCAGTTTCTAGCTCTCATTTTTCTATTACATACTATAAAATGTCAGCTTAGTAAATCTAACAGTATAAATGCTTACCATGCACAAACCATATTCACCAAATCAATAGTAGTAGTCCTATTAGCACCTACAGGAGGATATCTACATAAATGGATTGATACTCGCCATTAGTCTCTCAAGTAGTTCATAACCTTCTTATGCTTTCTCTTGACCTCTTAAATTTCAATCTAGGGCACCACACACTACCGAGTTTTCCCGATAATAAGACACTGTCTTATTTTTTTTTTTCAGGACAAAAAAACACCATAGGGCTTATTTTCGGGGTAGGGCTTATTTTATTGACCTGCTTTTAATCCAATCATGGCCCTCCAAGTGCTGCTGACATTATGACACCTCATTGTGATTTAGATAGGGCTTAATTTAGGGGGAGGTCTTATTTTAGACAGTTTACTGTAAAATAGGGTAGGGCTTATTATCAGGATAGGTATTATTATAGGGGAAACACGGTAATATCACCCACCCAACAACTGCTGGAATATATTTACACACCACTCCTTTCCGCCGCTACAGTGATATTTTTGGCAACGCTTTGTAACATATGAAATGCCTGATAAGATGCAGAATTCACAGTAACTTGGATCTGGAATCTGTGTATCTGTTCAGGCAAGGCACACCTTAAACTTATTCCTGTCACGGTGCTGATCCACACAGCTGTTTCCCCCGAGGAATCTCTGTTTTCACCTCATTAGCCGCACCAATCCCTAGAAACTATCCCTACTAATCTGTACTTGTTTTGTTGTCTCCAGCAGATCTCTCCCCCGAGAGCTCCACATGTCTATGCATTTTGCACCAGCAATGGCTTTATTATGTCGTTGTATGCTACCGCTGGTCTGTACAGTATGGACCTGATTCAGAACAGTGCATGTTCTCCAAGTATGTTTCACATAAATGCTGTGCTCACAGTTATATGGATATTAAGGATGACCCATCGTTATGTATATTTAAATATACTGCCCATGCCCAAAAAGAACAGAACAGAACAGAAGAACATGCATGCAACACCACTGCCTGCGAATGAGAATGCAACATGGGGAAGGAGTAAACTAATGTAGGTCATTTCTATTAAGCAGAATAAATGCAAAGCAGGATATGTTAAGGGTGGGTGTTGTGTTATATCAATACTGATATAAAAGTATCAGGAAAAATCCCAAAATCCTTGAACATGATTAAATCATATACATGTACCTAAACTTCAGCTCTAATAAGTAATAAACATAAGCTACAACCATATATATTACCAATCAGTTTGTACTTTATAGTGATTATAGCTCACAATCTGATATTATTAGATAATATTAGAGGGGTTCGGTCAGTCAGAGACAGAGGTGGGTCTGGGGGAGAGGGTCTGGGGCAGAGACAGAGAGACTGGGGAGAGGATGATGTACCATCTACTAAAGTGTGAATTAGAGAACTGTGTACCTGCTATGCCATAGATAAAGCAGCAGGGAGTGCGGAGAGACACAGAGAGATGAAAGAACCAGGGATGAAGGCCTGCTGGCAGACTACCTGGAGGCTTACCCAGACTGGACCAGGAACGCCAATAAATCCAGCTGGAGAAAAGGGAGCTTGGTGGTGGCAGGAGTATGGCTAGAGTCTTGGGGGTCCACTTGTTGCACCCATGTGCCTGGAGAAGTGGTTATGGGTAGTGTATGTTTGAATGCATTGTCACACTGGAAGTAATAACCAGTTAAGCCCAATAGATTCCTCAGTCTTCAACTGTCTCCTGGGAGGATAAGGAAGAACTCCTGGACTGCCGAGAGGACCAAGGGGTGGGAGCCCTACCTCGTGGAAGGAAGTGAGATTCGCTTGCAGAGAAGGAACAAAGTCCGACGTTGGAGACACATATTAAGGTTCTTTATTCGGTGCTAATCCTTTATTTAGCTTTGTCTATAGTTGGTCCCGCCAACATGTTGCCTCTGGCAGCTTTTTTCCAAGGCCACTTTGAATTCCCAATCTTACCTGTCCGTCACCGTGATTCACCACTTGATTTGCTTAAGTGCCCTAAGTGTCATGCCAATCTTTCTGGAAAGCTGTAGCATAACTTATAAATATATGTCTTTTTATTTAAAGGTGTTTAAACATATTCTAAATATTAAGACGGTACTAAAGTTCTACGCTAGTTTTTTTCTCCACAGGTGCTGACTCAAAGCGTATTTAAGACTATTACACTAAAGCTGAGACAAAGTGCTGAAGTGGCATAAATAAGATTTATGCAGTCTATTTCTTTCTGCAGTGACTGGGTCAAATAATATTGGGGTTGTCATAAAAAATATGAAAGCCATTAATACTTTCACCCTGCATGGGACCACGCGCTTCATATCCTGGAATTATCCCTGTGTTGCCTGCATGAGAAATACAGTGAGTCACAATGAAATGAGGAGACCCAGAGTGTGAATAGCAGGAAAGGCTTGCACCGGGAAAACTCATACAATTTCCCATTAAAACTAACTTTCCACACTGCATCTCTGTTAAATTAAATTCTACATGGCAATAAGAGAGATGTCAATCCAATAGCCTTGAACTCTAACAGGCTGGATTGTCTAGAGGCTTGAAGCCGCTATTGCAGTATATGAAGAATCACAATATACCGTAGTATATTGAGAAAACACATGTATCATCTCAGGCAGTGTCAGCATCTGCAGCGCCCCCTTCCAGATATCAGGTTTAGGAGTAGCAATGTGCCCACTTAGCCGGACATAGGATTGCCACCTGGCCGGTAAACTACCGGCCTACCCAGTAATTTTACCAGGAGGCCGGCAATAATAATTCCCGGTATTTTTTTTTTTTTTGGGGAAGGGGGGGGGTTCTATTTCCCTATGTAGCATGACGCCGACGTGTCAAACAGGAGCACCGCTGAGAATACTGAGTGGGAGCTGAGGGAGTGAAGAAGCTGCCGGCCACCTCGGTTGAGACCTCAGTGGGGGAAGGGAGGGGTGGCAGATGCTGTCATGAGAGATAATGGGGGGGGCTGTCATGAGAGAGTATGTGTGTGTCTGGGGGGGCTGTCATGAGAGAGTATGTGTGTGTCTGGGGGGGGGGCATCATAATAGCAATATATATTCATTAATTGTAAAAGTGAATATTGCTCTTATTGGTCACCAGTGAGAAGGTTGTGAAATTAGCCCCGCCCCAAGCCACACCCCCAAAGCCACACCCCTTTCTATACTGGCCGGTATTTTTTGGTGAGGAAGGTGGCAACCCTAGCCGGACACATGCGCAGGTTTACGTTTTTGCAGCTCCTGCAAGCAGGGCCGCCATCAAGCAGGGCTGTCCTACAGTCCCGGGTCCGGCCGACCCCCCCCAACCCCCGGCAGTGGCACGACACCCTGTACTGGCATGCCGGCCGCTGCCGGCAGCCTGCCTGAACTCACTGAGTTCAGGCAGGCTTCCGGCAGCGGCCGGCACGCCAGTACAAAGCACCGTGCCACTGCCGGGAGTTGGGGGGGACAGCCGTCATGTGGGGGGCCTGGCCGCCCGGGACTTTGTGAGTCCCTGGCCCGGTTGATCCTGGTGGCGGCCCTGCCTGCAAGTGTGTACAATGAGGGATTCGAAAGACAGCCTTGATCAGAGAATGGAGTTTTCCTCCTATGCAAGGCAGAGAGTGAGGAAAGGAAGAGCAATTTAAGGTTATAATAATGAAAGGTATTGCTGGTATGTTCATTCAATTCAGATCTAGGATGTATTTGGCTGGCAGGGAGAGCATGTCTGACAGCACTTTCATTTGTGGGATATAGTACTGTACATGTAGACCTTTTTTTGATATGATACATTAGAAATAGTCATCACTTCACACACAACAGGAACAGAAGCCATTTGGTATAATTATACCCCATTCACATTACCTCAAATTAACTGTCTTTTTTTATGAAAAACCTGGCTGCAATGAAAAAGCCGGCTTCTAAACTCAGTGTGATTGCTCCATTTACAAAATGGTAAGCTAAGCCTGATTTTTAGAAGGGTTTTTGCCCTCCTATCCGGCTTTTTCAGTCAGTGTGAACACTACATAGCTGGCTTTACTCTCCCATTGTGTTTGTGCAGCGCTGATTGACTCACACAGTCAGCTGTTTCCAGCACAACACTGCCTGTCTCTCCCTCCTCCCCCCTCCCCTCATGTAAACAAACAATAACAGCCAATCACAGCACATTATCTGAGTAATGATGTGTACTGGTAGCAAAAAGCAGGGTTCAATGGGAACAGTGCAGACACTGCTTTTTTTTTTTACAAATAAGCTGGCTTTTTCCACTAATCTGAAAGTAATTTTTTCACAGCACCTGCAATTTCCCCAGATCTACACCCTGGCTCTTAAGCCAGCTTTTTCAAGGCTGGTAATGTGAACAGGGTATTAATTAACTTATGAAGGAAGATTGTTTCACCTTTATCACTTTTCGTTTTTGTGGTATAATAATGTCAGTGCTGCTGGTTGTGCTCTCCAGATCTGCGAGTGAGCTACATTTGCACAAAGGTTTGTGTTCTACCCCCATCCCTCCCCTAACTCGTATAAGCTTCTGGAAAGAAGCCTACCTTTATATCCCCGCCCAGCGCGTAAACACATATTGCCACCCGCCTATGCAGTACAGTGCGGGGAAAACTAGCCTCCTGCCTGTACTTTGTTCACAAAACCAGAAGTAGACAGACTTCGACCCCCATAGCTATAAGGTAGGTCCTGAATCTGGATGTGTATGGGGGGTTGGACATGTCACATCTGTAGTGTAGTTAACACAGTTGCATTTCTATGGATTCAAACTGTACATGCGTTATTTGTATTATATTGCATTTGTATGAAACTGTGGACGTGTTTCTTATTACACTGTGGTCATTTTTGTCCTGGGTGCACCTTTTCCATGACTATATACACTAGCACACATTTCATATTTATACAAAAAGCCTGTGGTTATATGAATTACTAATTTGATTTAGGAAAGTGAGCCTTCCCTGAGATGACTGCTATAAGCTTTCACAGTTTCATAAATTGTAACGAGGAAATGTTTAAAAGCTAAATGTATGAAAGAACATGATAATAAAGGCAACTTCAATGTGCTTAAGATAAATTGTTGCCAATGCTTATGGTAGATGATATCAGCCATTACCCAATGACACACACGTGTCATGTTCATGATTTTTCTTATAATTATCATTGTCTTTGTTAAATCAGTGACTATTACGGTTGTTTCATCGCTGGATTATGTTGTATGTGCTAAGTTGGCGTCAGGGCCTAAATTTACTAAACAAGCTCAAATTCTCCAGTATGGAAAATGAAACTGAGAGATTGAAACTGATTGGTTGCTATGGGCAACATCCCCACTTTTCCAATTCCACAGTCTAGAAAAAAAACAAAAAAGTTACTAATATAAAGCTTTGTTTTTGCTTTTTAAGAAATAAATATATAAAAATTTAACTTTTTTTTCATAGGGCTGCTAATATCACAAAATTATAAATATTTCTAGACAACTTGTCGACTTGCTTCTTGTTTTCTGCCTACCAAATATCTCATATTCCTAAACCTATTAACTTCAACATGTTTTAAGGGATTTTTTTGATAGTCACAAGCGTAGAAATAAACCATAGAATTTATTCATACCTTTATTGAATAAACACAAAGCGGAGTATTTGTATATGGAACAAAAAAATCTGAACTTAGTGAAATGTATAAATGAATACATAGCGACTGATGTTACTAAGAGGGATGAACCTGATGTTCTGATAACAGTGTTTCAGTATTTGGTGTGATATAAGTTATAACATTTTACCAATAATTTTAGGAAGTTACACATGAATGTAGCACAGTACAGATACATAGCACCTAATTCCATAATATTATTAAATACTATGTACACAGAGTCTGTGTTTGGTGTCATTATGGATTCTATAAATATTTATTATTATCTGCCTAATGGGATCTGATCATGTAGACCCCCCCTTTACATCTCGCACACCCCATTATTTTTTCTCTCTGACGTGGACCTCCTGGACGTCAAAATCGACCCCTGGGACCACCTCTCCTGTAAGATCCCCCCTAGACCCTGGCGACTGCAGAACTATCTATTAACGGATTTAGCCTCCCGGACGGCCCTAGTGGATGCCCTACGTCTCTTCTTGCAAACTAATTCCCCGGTTGAAACCTCCATTTTCACCTACTGGTGTGCTCTGAAGGCGGTCATGCGGGGGGTAGCCATACAGTCGGGGGCCAGGTTGAAGCGTCAATATTTGCACTCTGTCCGAGACTTGGAATCCCGGATTGCTGCACTGGACCGCAGTAACGCGACCTGCCCTCCCGGGCTTCACGTGGGGAGCTGATGGCCCTGAGACACGAATTGCAGGCACTCTTGTTGCAGAGGGCTAGGGCGGCGTTAGCGTCTTTCCAGCATAAGTTCTATGTGGCCGGCAACAAAGCGAGTTGCATGCTAGCGCGTAAATTGCGTGGGAGGCAGGCTCGTAATAGGATACGGGGTTTGAGGTCTCCGACAGGCCATAGGGTCAGTAACTCATTGGATATTGCCAACGTCTTTGCGGAATATTACTCAGGGCTCTATAACCTCCTTCTCGATAAATCCACGCCACAACCGACTCCCACCTCTATAGCCCTTTTTCTCAGAGATTTAGAGCTCCCGACTGTCACTGCTGCTGACCTCGACGACTTGAGCGCCCCTTGGTCCCTATCAGAGGTGGAATCTGTCATTCGCGCCCTCCCCAAAGACAAAGCCCCAGGCCCTGACGGTTTTATTTACAACTTCTATGTTACCTTTATTGACGACCTTGCCCCCATCCTGACTGAGCTTTATAACGCGGTGACGGCCTGCGGCTCTTTTCCCACGGAAATGTTGGAAGCCCAAATTATAACGATTCCCAAACCCGGCAAGGACAATTGCGCCAACTATAGGCCTATTGCGCTACTCAATACCGACCTTAAAATCTTTGCCAAACTGCTTGCGGGCCGTTTAAACCCTCTGTTACCACGCCTCATTGACCCGGACCAAGTGGGATTTATCCCGGGCCGTCAAGGCCCTGACAATACTAGACGGGTACTGGACCTGGTTGACTGGGTCTCTGCGTCAGGCGAGGAAATGGTTCTTCTCTCGCTTGACGCCGAGAAAGCTTTTGATAGATTGCATTGGGGCTATATGGAACAGGTTTTGGTGAAATTTGGACTGCAGGGCCCTTTCCTGTCATCTGTCATGGCGTTGTACAACAGGCCCTCGGCCCGTGTTTTTAGTAATGGGTTCCTATCCTCCCCTTTTGTTATATCAAATGGCACTCGTCAGGGTTGCCCACTGTCACCCTTGATTTTCGCTTTATCAATTGAACCCCTGGCCCATCTGATTAGATCCACCCCACTGTTCCCTGGGATCCGCATTGCTCACACTAGTCATAAACTGTGCCTATTCGCGGATGATATGCTTTTGTTCGTTTCGAGCCCGGAGACTTCGCTGGCGGCCCTGCATGATCTTTTGTCAGCCTATAGCGCCGTGTCATACTATAAATTGAATACCTCTAAGACGGAAGCCCTGCCTATTAACGTCCCCCCCACCAAATTACTTTCGTTGCGCTCGAGGTTTCCATATGCTTGGAAGGCAGAGGCCATCCCTTATCTTGGAATCTATATTCCTCCGACTCTGGACTCCATATTTGAGGTTAACCTCCCCCCTCTTTATGCCCAGTGGAGCAGTCTTCTGTCTACCTGGGGTGCTTGCGAGGTCTCATGGCTCGGGCGAATTGCTGCTTATAAGATGTCCCTCCTCCCAAATCTTATGTACTTGTTTCGGTCTCTACCCCTCCTGTTCCCCTCTCGCGACCTGATGAGGCTACGCCGCCTGCTCTTGGACTATGTTTGGCAATCTAAGCCATGTCGGCTGGCCTTCAGCCGTATGGCTCTCCCTAAGACCCATGGGGGACTGGGACTGCCAGATTTGGCTGCCTACCGCTACGGTTCTGGCACCTCTAAGCGACTGGTTCTTGCCTCAGGGTTGTAAGCATTGGGTGGACCTCGAACGGGCTGTCTTGGGCTCCTTCCCCTTCCTGACTTGCTGTGGGCCCCAGCGAACGCTAGATGGACTTTGACTATACCGTTACGGACCATGTGTGACGCGCTCCGGGTTTGGGACAGGCTTTCCGGTCCCTATCTGGGGGTGGTGGCCCCCGCAGCTAATCTGACCCTCGTAGCCCTCGCCCATATTATCCCTAACCTGCGGGTGTCGGACTGGACATCTAGGGGAGTGATGACTTTATCGGACCTCACCTCCCCCTATACAGCCCTCCCGTTTGAGGTGTTAGCCGATAGGCACCAGCTCTCGTCAATACACATTTTTACATATCTGCCAATTACGCACTGGTTGGCTTCTGCACGACGGANGGTCGGTTCCCTGCGCCTGCCTCCCTCAGATGTAGCTGCCCGGCTGATTAACCGTAGCTCTAGAGGTGCCATCTCATTTTGGTACGCTCGACTGACTACCCCGATTGACCCTCGTAAATCTCAGGCGCAGCTTCATTGGGAGCGGGATTTGGGGGTGGTGCTGTCTGTCCAGCAATGGTCGCGTCTGTCTTGGGGCGGGTTTAAATGTTCTTTGTGTGCTAATCATACCGAAATGTTTTTGAAGCTCCTCCACCGCATGTATCTGACCCCCGCCAGACTCCATCTCATGTGGCCCTCTGTATCTAACCTATGTTGGCGTAATTGTGGTCAAGTGGGGGACCTCCTGCATGTATTCTGGGACTGTCCGGTGCTACAGCCACTCTGGAAAGCGGTGTTCAGCCTCGCCTCCAGGGTCTTTAGGGTGCCTATCCCCCCAGACCCCTCGGTGGCTTTACTCCACGTTTCAGGGCCTAGACCCGGCTATTAACAGGTATGTCATGGGCCATATCATGATTGCCGCTAAAGCAGCTATTGCCCAACTTTGGAGGACCCCAAACCCCCCTTCCCTGCTCAAAATCAGGGACAAGATCCAATTTAGCTATGCTATGGAAACAAGAGGTGTCCCTCATTCTACTTGTGGGACCTCCCTCCTAATCCGCTGGCTCCCATGGTCTGAATTTATATCCGGTGACCCTGGGGACGGGGTGGCACCCACTCTAGCCGCTCTCCCGTACTCCTCTCCTACACACCCGGAGCTCTCTGATAGCGGGGATTAGGCCCTATGTTCTTGTTCCCATGTTTGGCCCTGTTATCATTTGAGGCGTTTCTAGTGTATTTTGTTATGTTTAACTATATGCTTATGTTGGCTCCCCCTACCCCTCTCCCCCTTGGAGGTACTATTGTGATCATCTTCCCTCGATGTATCTTTACTGCACTGCCTTGTACCCCATTGCCCCTTTTTCTTTTCTGTACCCCTGTTTATACAAAACTTCTTTAATAAAAATTTATTGATGATAAAAAAAAATCGACCCCTGGGGGTCCATATAGACCTCTTTGGGAACCTATGGTCTATAATTTATTTATACCCCGTTCACACAGAGGGCTATTACCTGGGTAATTCAGTCAACTTCCCGGGTTGAATGAACTACCTGGGTAGTGTGCTCAGTAAGAACGGCGCTAAAATGACTACTGTGTGAATGGTGTTGACCAGGGTAGTTTGTGAATTAGCAGGGTAGTTTGTGAATTACCAGGGTATTTCAGATCCACAGCCAACAACCCTGCTCGTTACAAACAGATTTACCAGAGTAGTCTGTGTGAACGGGTATTAATCTATACCAAATGACTTTTCCTTCTTAGTAATGACTGTTTGAAGCCTGATGTTCTGTCTCTATACATGTTCTGTCTGTGACTCATAGTTCTATAAAAGCATTACATGTCTATATAGAACTACAGATTCCATACTAAATGATTATGAACTCCCATTATAACTATTATAAAGGTTAGTCCATTATGTATAAATCCAATGGGAAAGTTATATTTAATGGAACCATTGTGGGGTTAAAATAAAAACTATTATTATACTATATACTATATGCCTGCATGGTGATAAAGATAAATAAAAAGGGGAAAAGCTGGTACTTTCTACTTATGGAAATAGAATAAGCATTGGCTAGCAGCAGGCCTTACTCGTACACTGACAGTAAGCATTATTTAACTGTTCTCTATATTACATTGTTGATGTCATCAGGGGCCAAGGATTCTATTATGACAGCTCCTGCTGTATTCTCAGCTTTACCGTGTTCTCCTAGGAATGTGCAAATAACCCGACATAAAAGGGAAATGCACGGAATTACTAAATGAAAAGATAAAGCATTTGCTTGAATGTTCCAAATAAATAATTGTTATGTGACACATGATTTTGGGAATATGATATGATTCTATACAGGTACTCCTATTTAAAACCATATCATGCAGCGTAATGGTCGCTCCCTCGTTTGCATTCAGAAATGTAACTCTGCAGATAATTATGATATATATTTTTTTATCCAGACAGAAGCTCTTCATAAAACATTTCCACATTAAAATGATGATGCTTAGCGATCCTCAGGAGTGTTTTAGTAGGCAAAGATGCAAAGATTGATATTTTCCAATTAAAACCAGCATTTTTGGCTTGTCAAGCCTCACTTATGTTATGTCCTACAAGACCTGCAGAGGATGAATGTATTGTCACTTCTCTATGGCCCAGATTAACTGAACTGCGGGAAAGGAAAAGTGGAGATGTCACCCATAGCAACGAATCAGATTATAGATTGCACTTTCGTGTTACATACAAGATAATGACCGCTAGAATGTGATTGGTTGATATGGGAAACAACTCGTTTTCCATAGTTTAAAAAATTTAGCTCCAATTCCATACATCTCAACATGTCAGCCGGGGAGGTTGGGGCAAATAAACGATGCCCCAGGTCTACCCAGCCACGCCCCTGACCTGTCCAAACTCCGCCCCGGTCCCACCTAAGCTATGCCCCTTTTTATGGCCACAACCGCTCCAAATATATAAAATTATGCAGTAGTTCCAAACCAAAATACAGTTTGTTCCCTAATCGGGACAAACTGGGAGGCGGGAGGGACAGTGGGACAGTCCCCCAAAAGTGGGACTATCTCGCCGACACTTGGGAGGTATGTAATTCTCCATGTGTGAAAGGGGTCAGAGACTGGTATATTAGCTCACATGGGAAAAATTATATCAGCTCACATAATGGGGAATAAAGAAGTAAATATAGGTGGTCCATATGAAGTCCTGCTATAGGCACATATAAAGCTCCATATACACCCAAAATAGGTAGTTATAATAAATAGTAATCAGGTACCGCATATATACCTATTACAAGGGTTTTTTCCAATCACTTGTTCCAGATGTAATTAGATTTTTCTGTAGGTACCTATGGAGGATATGATGACAGATCCAATGTCTGACAATTGACTTTAATGTGTCACACTCTCACCAATATCATTGATATAACGGACTGCACAAAAGCGCATTTCAATATAGTCAGCAACATGGCAGCCTAGTGAAAGCTGGAATGAAATGGTAGTTCACACACCAATGAATTAGTAGTTATGGGATCACCTCGGTTTGTGTTCTTGCCAGTGAGTCATGTACTTAGAAGGGTCTAGCAGTAGTTTTGTATTAGTACATTGACAGTCAGCATGGAGCAGGACCCTTTGTGGGGGAGTAAAAGTGCAGAACACTTTTAATGTACAGTTCATGCAGTATTTGCCACTTTTGAATTACGTGTGAATAATAGAGCTCTGTCAATGGGCAATCCATTCTGCCTTGGGGATTTGTTGGCTTAGGACTTAGAGGAAAGGCTTATGACAAGGTAAGTCTATGGAGTGAATTTTCATACTTGAGATGTGATGATATGTACAATATCACTGATACTTACCGATCCCCATGAGAATACTGATTCTTGTGTACACATTATACCAATGTACAGCAGATCTGGGATCATCACTTCTCCTAACCACCTGCTCAGAAAATCACTGTCCTTAAATATACAGAGATCTTTCATTTGAGTGACTGTCCTGCGTTCCCGGCCGCCGATAAATGAACAAACAGGTATGCATTGAGATATTTTTGGGTTTCCTTCATTAAATTTTGCCCTAATCGCTGTGTTGAAAGGAACGGGGACTGGACAGAGGCAGATGCGGGACTTATTTGCCCTGTTTTCGGCCCACTAAATGTTGGGAGGTATGCAGAAGATCTTTATTTGTACGTGTAACCTGTTTAATCACAACAAATATAATTGTGTAAACAGTTCTAAATATCAAACCAAATGGTCGCTGTTCATATGATTGGCCTGATAATTAAATAGATGAGTGACCAGCTCTGTAGAAATTAATTTATGGACAATTAATAATCATTCATAACTGTCTATAAATTTGCATTTATTTTTTTGCATAATTTAAACTATTGTAGGTTCCCCAATATGAGTAAAATTCCAATGCAAGTATCTCAGAATAATAAAAAGATTCTCCAGACATTGCTTGAAGGAAGTGTTATTAAAGAGTGCTGGCCTTGCTTTTATCTGGCATGGTATATACACCATAGTGAGAAACCTGCGGGGGTCCTGAAACATGTCTTTGGTCATTTTTATCTGTGATTTCCAGCTCTATCAGCATCGGAGCTGAGCTTTCATGTCATCTGAGCTGCCTGACTGTTCACAAATAGGGAACAAAGCTCAAGGGCTCATATACTGTATGTGAGCTGCGACTTTTTAACTTAACTTTTTATAAGATTTATTGCAACTGCGCTGAACTTCTATGTGCCGGTCATCTATTTGGCTTGCATAGGAGAATTCTACCCATTCTGTACATTATAATAATAATACAGTATAAGTGTACCTTGTGTGGCCACATACCATGCAATGTGCTCTGGGGCTGATATGTCAATCACATAAGTGGGGTCCTAGAATATACACTCTAGTTGCTAATTGGAGTGACAAATATTATATTTCCAAAATACACACAGAAGGGAATGGATCATAGATGCAGAAGGATAGGGTTAAGCATGCATACTACATCTGTTAATATTGCATTTGAATAGTCTTTTATTTTTTCTTTTATTAGAAAGTTAAAGCATTTAGTTTTCCAAAACAACCAAAAAAACCTCTAAATACATAAATAAATCTGATAGATAAAGGACAGAACTACAGTATGGAAGGACTATAAGGTAAATGCTCTCATAAGGTTCTGCTATTCTTAGATCATCCTTTTCAGTGCTCCCCAACCATCATCTTAATTAATTTCTTTTTTTGAAACATTTAATTAAAATCTGTTTGTAATCAGTGGATGATGGTTTTTCTGCGTTAGATAGTGGGAGTGGGAGCAGATAATTATTAGACAAACAACTCACAATGCTCTCTTGTGAGATCAGCAGAACAATGGCTTCTACTCATGCTTTCCATTTTTTTGTTGCAGTAACATATGCTGGACAGGTTTCATTTCTTGCCATCTGCATAACTATAATGTGTTGTAGTGTGCTGGGTCCTCGAGGAAGCCTGTTCTATGATATCTGAATACTCTACTCAATCACACTGAGTTAGAAGAAAGTGTACTAACAATAGGAAAGTTACAGAATAAACAAGTGGCCAATGTGAAAATGTACAAAACATTGACGTCTTTTCAGGATTTAAATTATTGAGTGGCGTCATTTCTTTTACTTGTACCACGTTTTAATAGACGGGCTTGAGTCGCAAGTGAGAGGAGTTTAATATTAAAATTCAGGTTTTTGGGGGCGGGGAATCAGTAGACAGCAATATCCTTGCTGTTGGATTGGAAATCAGTCAGGTCTAACTATAGACCCAACTGTTTTAAAAGGGTTTTTTTTGTGATTGATTATTGCTATGTTGTATATGTGCCTACCTCCAGATGTTTGAGGAAGAGGCTGCTTTTGCATGTTTTGTTGTATATTACATTACCTGGGGCTTTGTATGCATGTAATCTGTTTAACTAAATTTCTTGAAAGGGGATGTGCTCCAGGTCTATTGGAAGCAGCTAGACAGAAAGCCATCCCAATCCCACAGGAACAATTACTACCATACTACCATGGGTGAGCAACTTCTCAAACATTAGCTCCATGATCAATAAACTGTAAGAGCTTTATGGCCTATTATTAAAACGGATAAACCTTTACCTGGATTGAACAATTTTAGACCCATGCCCTGCTATAAAAGGTGTTGCAACATCAACCACAGAGAGGGCAATCTATTCCATGTTATATAGGACCAGATCCAGACTCTAGCACTCACAAACTAATTAATGTAAATTTACATATGGATAAAACCATGTTGAATTGCAGGGGTGAGGTAAGATGAATGTTAGTGTGTGCATGCAGGGAGAATACTTTATTGCTGCATGTTGCACACAGATACTGACCAGTGTTACTGTTACACTGTTATTACACTAGGGCTGAAAACATCATCTCTCAACTCTAATACTGATTGCAATTAATATGTTTTACCTCCCAGGCAATTCAACATGGTTTTGCAGTCTTGCAACTTTATGTAAGTTAAATAGTACAGAAGTCCGATGCATAAGTTCATTTTCTACAAGGCTTCCCTTTTGTAAATAATTATACACTGAGTTTTATGACCAAGGACAGCATGAAAATAACAAAACATGTTCTTTGTAGACAGGATGCTGAATTCAGTCCTTCTTCTCTGCCCACCTAAATTATGGCACGACAGAGGGCAATGACAGGGAAGTTCTTCTCCCATACGTCCACACAGGTCTGCGCAATCTGTGAGCATTTTAAAAACTGCAATACACCTTCTTTTATTAAATTTCCACGTTTTACAGTCCTGCATTAGGTAGGTTCAAATAAAAAAATATGGTAACTGAGTGGACCCTGTATCATAGACCTCAACAACAAATAATATAAGGTATACTGCCTATAAAAAATGATATGTGCTGTAAGACTGGATGTATGTGCCCTCTTGTTTTAAAAGTAAAAAGATAAGATGAAGAGATACACCTACAGGAAAGGCTAAACAACGAATTCTC
The DNA here is from genome assembly GCA_016617825.1 of Platyplectrum ornatum. NCBI lineage: Eukaryota > Metazoa > Chordata > Amphibia > Anura > Limnodynastidae > Platyplectrum > Platyplectrum ornatum. The sequence continues at coordinate 171,123 of JABWIB010000033.1, read as the reverse complement.
CTTCTTCACATTATTGTTTTCCATTAATTTCTTTAGTATTAAGATAGCTAAATAGTATGCTAACACTTTCATGCAGTCATGCTTACTTAGACATGTAATGTAACATGTGTAGTAATAACGGTTATTGCCACCTTACTGTAATGATGTTGGTCATTGCTATAATGATAATAAATACTTTCCTCTTGCAGTATAAATAAGTAATTGTGTTTTAATGGGTAGGGAGGAAAGGTTGTGTATAAATGGAAGGGATCTGGTCTGATGATGGCGTTTTCCAGGATAGATGGAGAAAACCTGAATAACTGAAGGGAGGGTGCCTGAGTGGATGGAGGAGCAGGCCATGATAGATGGAGGAGTGGTCCTATATATACCATATGGGGCACTACTGAGAGCATCTATAGTATAATTCCCTGAGTATATATATATATATATATATATATATATATATATATATATATATATATATATATATATGTGTGTGTGTATTTTATTTTGCTCAATATATGCTTTTTCTTGGTTCTATTAAAACACTGAGACACAAGAAATGAGAACATTTGGAATCACTGGCATATGACATACAGTCATGGAACCATGGTTTATCTTAGTCTTGGTCAGAAATTGTCTGTGTTATGTTTTAGTGGGAAGCAGGTAGAGCATATACTGACACACATCTGTTTCTCTTGAGGTAATACGCAAGGGCTTGGACTACATAATAAGAAATGAATCAGGGATGGAGCATAATTGCAATGCAGTCATGTGTAATTCATAGGTGTCCACATTTACACGTTAGTCTCTTAACCCTAGGACTGCTTGATTTTACTTTCCTCTTTACATTCATAAAACATGTTCCAGTAATAGGAAAATAAACTATAATAACTAACCGTAATTCTATCATAAATTATTCATGTCTGGGCCACCGTGGGTCCCTGTAATAGAATCTGTTTGTAGCCAATTTTGAATATTTTGTGGCAGGCAATTCTTTGCACACTTCTACCACTACCAATGCCATTAGATAGCTTGCTCTTCTTTATAATGGAATATGTATTAGATTTGGGGTATGGAAATCAGTAAAAGCACCATGTATAATTAAGCCCTATTTTTTCATAATGGGATATTTCATGAATTCGTGTTCAGAAATGAAAATATTTAGCAAAGTCCTGTACAATATGGCTGGCGGATCGATTTATCCATAAACCCTTTTGAGCAACAGTGTCTGGAGAACTGATCCAAAGGAATGGACAGTGTAACCCACTGCATGATATTCCCAGCTACAAGTTGTGAGATGGGTAAATTGTGCTAATGTGCACTTAGCCTTACAGAGATTTATTTCAAGCATGATAACCAAATGGCCACACTCCTCTTCACTAGGTAGGCTGACTTAATAGTTAAACATAGGTATTGTATAGTCATGGGGTTAAACATAGGTATTGTATGGTCATGGGGTTTTAATTGTTTGGTTTAAAGTCTGAAAAAGAAGGAGAGGACCCTTTGTTGGCATGGTTAATGATCTATTTGTTGTTTTGGTGAGTAATGGCTTATTTGCTTATGTTACAGTGCTACATTGGGTTGTAGATATGTATTTATGGTTTTAAGGGTCTATTTACTAAGTGGTGAGATTGCAGTGTGATTGGAAAGTGGGGATGTTGCCCATAGCAACCAATCAGATTCAAGATCTCAGTTTCATTTTACACACTGGAGAATGTCAAATCAAATCTGATTGGTTGCTAAGGGCAACATCCCCACTTTCCAATCTCACTGCAATCTCACCGCTTAGTAAATATACCCCTTAGTTTTTTTTTATATATACTTATATTTTTGAATGACTTACCAAACCTAATCTCTGTTACAGTAGTTGGTAATTGTTTTATTGTTCATGTTACTTGAATTAACTGTTTGGTAGTCATTGGTGGAGGATTAACTTAACCTTGGTAGATCTACACTAAATCCATCCAAAATAAGATATTCAATAGCTGCAAGCGTTGTATTAAGATATTAGTCTTCCCTTTACAGGGAGAGCTCCCTTTAGAGATACAGTGAATTATTACTAAGTCTTATTTTATTTTTTAGCATGCCTTATATTTCCTGAAAACTAGGAAAAGTGCAGTTCTGCCTGAATCATGCACTGCGGGTGCATTTGTATTAGTTTACATCTGTAATAAATTACACCACATACTCATAAAAGAAAGAGGAAAATGCACTGAGCTACATCTGAAGGAAGACAAGTTACATTTAATTAGTCATCATAAATTTCCTGTCTTATATTAGTGCCCAACAATTTTATTGATCTTTTATTCATGTAATCTGCTCTACAATTTATTAAGTCTTTTGATAATGGCTTAATAATTAACCTTGTGGGCTTTATTTTTCATTCGCCTCTCTCTCCTCTCTTACTTTTTTTGTCTCTTCTTCCCGCCCCCCTCTTTCTAGCTCACTCACCCCCTCTCTCCTTGCTCTCCTGCTATTGTACCCCTTCCTCACTCTCTCTTTCTCCCCCTCTAACTTCCTCCATTCCTCTCTCTCTTTTCTCCTTTCTTCTCCTTCAGTTATCCCATCTATATCTTTCCTCCATTCCTCTCCTTTCTTTTTCCTTTTCTCTCTGTCCATCTTTATTTCTCCTCCATTCCTTTTTCTCCTCCTTTCACTCTATATTCTTACCCCCTAAAACCCCCTCATTCTTACAGACTCTCACTGCCAACTGAACTCAGCAATGGCAGGTATGCTGCATCTGCTTGGTTGGTGGTCAAGGACCCATAAGTGCAAGTGCTTGATGGGTGTTTGGAAATGGGTGTAATTGTCCCCCCACAGAGCTTCTGCTGAAGCTCTTAACAGATACTAATAGAAGTAAGTATGGATTAACATGGAGATTAATACTTTTTAAACTAAACAAGGAGTCGCAAAATAGAATTCTACTGTATATATTTTTGAGCATTGACTTAAATTACACACAAATGAATAATGGTACTAAGTTCATATGTATATTACACAATATGATTTTATCATATTGCTGAAACAAAAGCTTCAGAAAAAGTTGCTGCCAATTTCCAATAATTGGAGAATTGTAACGATAATCGATCTAGTGTGTGGCCAGCTTTGGGCCATAAAACATTACCTCTCTACTCTGGACATCCGCTACAACGATCATCACTGCCAGCAGGAGGTGGCCGATAATCAAGACATTTTCCCTGGGAAAATTGAAGTGCAAATAAATATTTGACACTTCCGCTTAAGATCAAATGTAAATTGTGTAACCCTGTCTCAACCAGTGATGAAATTCAAATATATTAACGATAGGTTCTATCTTCCACAGCCCCACCTAAGCTTCGCCCTGACCACACCCGAGTCCTGCCCCTTTCCATCGGCGATCGGGCCAAAATTGAAGTTTTTAAAGAAAGCCATAATGCCTACCTCACTGTATCCCCCTGTATTGTGCATGGTGTACCTATATATTTTAGAGTTTTTCATTGCCATATACTTAGTTCCATAAGTTGTAATTGAATACATGTACTGTTTTACATGTTTAATAATTATTCTCAACAATCATTTACTTATACAGAGTACAGATAAATTTAGTTTGAATTGTGTACATAATAAAAATATTATAAAACACTTTTACTACTTTATAGGGCAAGTCAGAACTTTTATTCCTTAACTAATTTAATGATTACTGGCCCCATCCCCTGATAAATAAATGAATCTATAAAGTGGATGACCAGCTAAAGTTCTTCAATGATAATATGACTGGGATGTATTTTCTATTCGCTGCATAGGCCTGGATCTAAGTTTGTGTATTGCCACCAGGAGCATAAAGCCTATAGGATAGCTATTTCATCCACTTCATCAGGTTATCTTTAAACATGGTATATGGCTGCATTGTCTTCATCACAGTATTATGAATGATATTATGTTCACATATTCCCATGTTATGCTTGTTACCTGCAAATTAATTTTGCTTTAGTCCAAATTATAATTCCGGTGATTGGCTACATTTTTTAAGCTTTTTGCGATTTCAAACTCTATAATCGAACGCGCTGCATTGAATTTTTTCCTTCTACATTTTTGCTCACAATACAATTAATCTTTAACCTTATTCCTTCTTTCATACAAGAGCAGCCAGCAATAGGTCATTCAGCAAAGCCCTTAAATTTTCCCCAAACTTGCTTTTTCTCCAAACTACATATCTTCCTCCTTCTACCACCTAGCAGGTGAGGTTTGCTGGCAGCTGATATGAATGCAGAGCTATTCCTCCGGCCTTTGATGTAGTGCCTTTCTAGAGACTCTTTGAAGTTCAATAGAATGCATGAATAGATGGACAAATCCTTGGCCCATAACTCTCAAGCGTGGAATTCCATGTGTGAAGAGGAGAAATAGATCCTATGTCTGTATAAAAGCACTATGTTGTATTGAGACCTGATTTACAGCAAATTAACGAACTCTTTGATTTACATAGACGTCAAAAAATGGTGAGTAAATGTCATTATTTTGTTACCTTCTTTTAATTATCAGTTGGGGGTTCTGTAACGATGTAACAATAATCCAGTAATCGAGTATGTCTCACTGCATTTCTGTTATATTCATGAAGAACAAAGCAATACATACTATCACAATGGCCTAGATTTATGCAAAACACAAAAACAATTGCACTGGAGCAGAACAATGTAGGGGTCAACTTTTAAGGATTAGTGTTGTGTCTGAAGAGTATAAATTCCCAAAGAAAGGACTTAGTCTTATTAACAGGACCGATTAATCGGTACTCAAAATCGGTTGAATTTTGAAAATACATAATTTTCCATTTTCCAGTGCTCTGCACCCAAAAAGACGTCAATGACAATAAACAGCGTCCCCAGTCAGAGGTAAGAATAGCAATTGACATACAGACTCATAGGCCTAAATTTACTAAGCAGGGAGATTCAGAAATAGGGATGTTGCCCATGACAACCAATCAGATGGAAGCTCTCAGTCAGCTTGAGTCTGGTTGGTTACTATGGGCAACATCCCCACTTTTTAATCTCCCTGCAATCTCAACCAAAGCTAAACATGTCAACTAAACATGACATCCAAATATCATTGAACGTTTCTCTTCCTAGAGTAAGTTGGAATAGATTATCCATTCAGGATAGTAAAGCTTTAGATTACCTGTATAAAATTTATAGTTGATCACCAGTTAAGTGTGAGACAGAATTAGGCAGATATAAGGGAACTATTAGAAAAGACCATATATAAGCCTATATCATTTATTTGATTGTCATCACATCACTGCTGATTCCAGTTGAAAAAACTGTTATAGCTGTTTGACCTTTTCCAGACGGAAATTGCTCAGTGCTCCCAATCAACAAAGGTTATTATCCATATTTTCCATATTAACTCATGCTTATTAATATCTATTATCATAGCATAATGTGAATTGTAGATCCTACAGAGCATTAAAAAGGGAAAGTAACTTGTGAATCAAGAACTACCATTGATCTAGTAAGGCCATATCCATGCTCCCATAGTTTCTGTGAAATCCTATGGCATTGTGAATGCTCATTTCCAGACATGTACACACCTCTCTGCTACCTGATAAAAGTGAATTCTAACCCATCCAGATTTAAGACGAATGACTGGACAGATTGGATACCTCCCAATAGAGAATCAATGTTATAAAACCTAATTAAACATTCCTACTTAGTACAATGTGCTGTATTGTCGGAATGTGTAACCATTCAGATTTCTGAACTTCCATACCTCTGGAACTTTCCATGGGCTTGAATCGGAAAGTTTATTATTGGCCTTGGCTGAGGAAGAACATTCAAGTAACGTGTAATGGTTACATTTCAGAATCTGGATAGTGCGGATCTACAGTAATGAATTCTTTCTTCTTTTCGCTCATGTAGACAAATGCAGACGAGTTCCTGATCTCATGTCCAGATTTTAATTATGCATAATTATATTACCTTTCAGAATTTAATAGCTATTCTTCAAATTAGATTTGACTATAAAATGATACTGTATATGAAGAGAATTCTGCAGGCCTTGTCATCTCTAAATTCAGCATGGGACTACCAACAATGGCTCAGTATAAGGTAATCCCGGAGTTCCTCATTGGTTGTACTCAATAATTACATAATTAACAAAGTCATGGACATTATATGTCATGTGTCAGTGATACATCCTCATCTTCTCTTGTCATCAGGGAACTACTGAAATGTTTATAGCTATTTTACAGCATAAAAGACATTTTAGAAGAAAAAAAGTTTTTTTTCCCCCAACTCAAGGACTATCAAGGACTAGATGCAATACTAGATTTTAGAGTCAATAGCACAAGGAATGTCCTATCTTTGTAGGTGAACTTACTTTAATCTGCTGTCATGTCCGAACCTTAATAAGAAATTGTGAATTCAATAGGAAAATTCAATGAATACTTCTTTGTTTATTTGTTAAGTAATAAAATGACCGAAGAGAGAAAATGAATATAAAGCAAAATCGGCAAATAATCATTTTGTGATGTTGTTAATATGAAGTGAGATTTCCCAAGCTGATCAGTGAATTTCTGTTTAATGTGACATGACACAAAGCGCAGTCTGCCATACTGGCCTGACCTTCATAATGTTTAATTTAACATGGCTTTTCCATACATAGGTCTCAGCAGCCCAAACTGCGGGAAAGGTAAATTGGATGAGAGCCTAAATTCTCAAAATGGAAAAGGTCAAGACAAATGTCACCGGCGGATGGAAGATTACAGACTACATCCATCATTAATGACAACTGATAACTCTATTAAGGAGATGAGACAGTGAACACTGTAGATACAGGTTTGCTTAATGCATAGATAGAGCTAAACATTAAACAACATTGAATAGAAATACACTAAAGTACTGACACACTTGTAGCTGTAGCACTGTATTAAAATGTTGTCATAATAAAAGATAGAAGCTGCACATCTAGGCTGTAGAAATGACATAGTGGTATAAAGAACAAGGGAAATCCAATATGTGACCATAGGGAACTCTGGAGGACGTGCATGGGTTTCTAACTGGAAGAATTCTACAGAGGCCCAGAAATTGGGGATCTGGATCTATACATATTAATACAATGTATGCAAGTTATGCAAATTGATCTCTCTCCTCTTTAAAAATGAGATCTATGTTGAAGTCTGTTTAATATGTAAATATATATATACAGTTAATGTGCAGAATCAGTTAATGTGCACATTACCTAGTTAATGTGCACATTAACTGATTTGGTCAGGTAATGTGCATAATGAAGTCTTTTCTGCACATTACCTAGGTAATGTGCACATTAACGGCGGCGATGCAGTTAATGTGCACATTACTTAGGTAAAGTGAGGAAAAACAGCAAGAGCGTGCATTACAAATCATTTGCATGATGCGGGATTGTGCTGTCTGACATTTGGGACCTATATGTTAAGACC